>SZWC01002649.1:0-61668 GCA_023375785.1 Penium margaritaceum
ACTCACAACCACTGACAACCACTGGCAACTACTCGCAACTACTCGCATCCACTCGCAACCACTTGTAACCACTCGCAACCACTTGTAACCACTTGCAACCACACCCAAACACTTCCAACCACTCGCAGCCACTCGCAACAACTCACAACCACTCACAGCCACTCGCAACCACTTGCAACTACTGTTAACCACTCGCAACCACTTGCAAGCACTTGCAATGACTCGCAACCACTCGCAACAACTTGCAACCACTCACAACGACTTGCAACCACTGGCAACCACTTGCAACCACTCGCAACCACTCGAAACTACTCACAACCACTCGCAAACACTCGCAACCACTCGCAACCACTCACAACCACTAACAACCACTTGCAAGCACTCGCAACCACTCACAACCTCTCACAACCACTCAGAACCACTTGCAACCTCCTGCAACCACTCGCAACCAATCGTAAGCACTCGCAATCACCCACAACCATGTGCAACCACTCACAACCTCTCGCAACCACTTGCAACCACTTATAACCACTCACAACCACTGGTACCACTCTCAACTACTCGCAACCACTCGCAACCCATCACAACCACTTGCAACCACTTATAACCACTCACAACCACTGGTACCACTCTCAACTACTCGCAACCACTCGCAACCCATCACAACCACTTGCAACCACTTATAACCACTCACAACCACTGGTACCACTCTCAACTACTCGCAACCACTCGCAACCCATCACAACCACTTGCAACCACTTATAACCACTCACAACCACTGGTACCACTCTCAACTACTCGCAACCACTCGCAACCCATCACAACCACTTGCAACCACTTATAACCACTCACAACCACTGGTACCACTCTCAACTACTCGCAACCACTCGCAACCCATCACAACCACTTGCAACCACTTATAACCACTCACAACCACTGGTACCACTCTCAACTACTCGCAACCACTCGCAACCCATCACAACCACTTGCAACCACTTATAACCACTCACAACCACTGGTACCACTCTCAACTACTCGCAACCACTCGCAACCCATCACAACCACTTGCAACCACTTATAACCACTCACAACCACTGGTACCACTCTCAACTACTCGCAACCACTCGCAACCCATCACAACCACTTGCAACCACTTATAACCACTCACAACCACTGGTACCACTCTCAACTACTCGCAACCACTCGCAACCCATCACAACCACTTGCAACCACTTATAACCACTCACAACCACTGGTACCACTCTCAACTACTCGCAACCACTCGCAACCCATCACAACCACTTGCAACCACTTATAACCACTCACAACCACTGGTACCACTCTCAACTACTCGCAACCACTCGCAACCCATCACAACCACTTGCAACCACTTATAACCACTCACAACCACTGGTACCACTCTCAACTACTCGCAACCACTCGCAACCCATCACAACCACTTGCAACCACTTATAACCACTCACAACCACTGGTACCACTCTCAACTACTCGCAACCACTCGCAACCCATCACAACCACTTGCAACCACTTATAACCACTCACAACCACTGGTACCACTCTCAACTACTCGCAACCACTCGCAACCCATCACAACCACTTGCAACCACTTATAACCACTCACAACCACTGGTACCACTCTCAACTACTCGCAACCACTCGCAACCCATCACAACCACTTGCAACCACTTATAACCACTCACAACCACTGGTACCACTCTCAACTACTCGCAACCACTCGCAACCCATCACAACCACTTGCAACCACTTATAACCACTCACAACCACTGGTACCACTCTCAACTACTCGCAACCACTCGCAACCCATCACAACCACTTGCAACCACTTATAACCACTCACAACCACTGGTACCACTCTCAACTACTCGCAACCACTCGCAACCCATCACAACCACTTGCAACCACTTATAACCACTCACAACCACTGGTACCACTCTCAACTACTCGCAACCACTCGCAACCCATCACAACCACTTGCAACCACTTATAACCACTCACAACCACTGGTACCACTCTCAACTACTCGCAACCACTCGCAACCCATCACAACCACTTGCAACCACTTATAACCACTCACAACCACTGGTACCACTCTCAACTACTCGCAACCACTCGCAACCCATCACAACCACTTGCAACCACTTATAACCACTCACAACCACTGGTACCACTCTCAACTACTCGCAACCACTCGCAACCCATCACAACCACTTGCAACCACTTATAACCACTCACAACCACTGGTACCACTCTCAACTACTCGCAACCACTCGCAACCCATCACAACCACTTGCAACCACTTATAACCACTCACAACCACTGGTACCACTCTCAACTACTCGCAACCACTCGCAACCCATCACAACCACTTGCAACCACTTATAACCACTCACAACCACTGGTACCACTCTCAACTACTCGCAACCACTCGCAACCCATCACAACCACTTGCAACCACTTATAACCACTCACAACCACTGGTACCACTCTCAACTACTCGCAACCACTCGCAACCCATCACAACCACTTGCAACCACTTATAACCACTCACAACCACTGGTACCACTCTCAACTACTCGCAACCACTCGCAACCCATCACAACCACTTGCAACCACTTATAACCACTCACAACCACTGGTACCACTCTCAACTACTCGCAACCACTCGCAACCCATCACAACCACTTGCAACCACTTATAACCACTCACAACCACTGGTACCACTCTCAACTACTCGCAACCACTCGCAACCCATCACAACCACTTGCAACCACTTATAACCACTCACAACCACTGGTACCACTCTCAACTACTCGCAACCACTCGCAACCCATCACAACCACTTGCAACCACTTATAACCACTCACAACCACTGGTACCACTCTCAACTACTCGCAACCACTCGCAACCCATCACAACCACTTGCAACCACTTATAACCACTCACAACCACTGGTACCACTCTCAACTACTCGCAACCACTCGCAACCCATCACAACCACTTGCAACCACTTATAACCACTCACAACCACTGGTACCACTCTCAACTACTCGCAACCACTCGCAACCCATCACAACCACTTGCAACCACTTATAACCACTCACAACCACTGGTACCACTCTCAACTACTCGCAACCACTCGCAACCCATCACAACCACTTGCAACCACTTATAACCACTCACAACCACTGGTACCACTCTCAACTACTCGCAACCACTCGCAACCCATCACAACCACTTGCAACCACTTATAACCACTCACAACCACTGGTACCACTCTCAACTACTCGCAACCACTCGCAACCCATCACAACCACTTGCAACCACTTATAACCACTCACAACCACTGGTACCACTCTCAACTACTCGCAACCACTCGCAACCCATCACAACCACTTGCAACCACTTATAACCACTCACAACCACTGGTACCACTCTCAACTACTCGCAACCACTCGCAACCCATCACAACCACTTGCAACCACTTATAACCACTCACAACCACTGGTACCACTCTCAACTACTCGCAACCACTCGCAACCCATCACAACCACTTGCAACCACTTATAACCACTCACAACCACTGGTACCACTCTCAACTACTCGCAACCACTCGCAACCCATCACAACCACTTGCAACCACTTATAACCACTCACAACCACTGGTACCACTCTCAACTACTCGCAACCACTCGCAACCCATCACAACCACTTGCAACCACTTATAACCACTCACAACCACTGGTACCACTCTCAACTACTCGCAACCACTCGCAACCCATCACAACCACTTGCAACCACTTATAACCACTCACAACCACTGGTACCACTCTCAACTACTCGCAACCACTCGCAACCCATCACAACCACTTGCAACCACTTATAACCACTCACAACCACTGGTACCACTCTCAACTACTCGCAACCACTCGCAACCCATCACAACCACTTGCAACCACTTATAACCACTCACAACCACTGGTACCACTCTCAACTACTCGCAACCACTCGCAACCCATCACAACCACTTGCAACCACTCGCAACCACTTGCTCCCACTCCCAACCACTTAAAACCACTCGCAACCACTCGTAACCACTCGCAACCACTCGCAACCACTCGCAAACCGCTCACAACCACTCGCAACCATACTCAACCACTCGCAACCACTCGCAACCACTCACAACCACTCACAACCACTGGTACCACTCTCAACTACTCGCAACCACTCAAAACCATTTGCAACAAATCGCAACCACTCGTACCACTCGCAATCACTTGCAACTACTCGCAATCACTTGCAACCACTCGCAACCACTTGCAACCTCTCCCAGCCACTCGCAACCACTCATAGCCACTCGCAACCACTCCTTACCACTGGCAACCACTCGCAACCACTCGCAACAACTTACAACCACTTGCAACCACTCACAACCTCTCGCAACCACTTGCAACCACTCGCAACCATGCGTAACCACTCGCAACCACTTGCAACCACTCCCAACCACCTGGAACCACTCGCAACCACTTACAACCACTCACAACCACTCGCAACCACTTGCAACCACTCGCAACCACTCGTAACCACTCGCAAGCACTCGAAACCACTCACAACCAATCACAACCACTTGCAAGTACTCGCAAAAACTCACAACCACTCGCAACCACTCCTCAATGAAATATGCATGCTTTGGTTGGTCAATGTGCATGGTAGCCACACTGTGCCCCTACAGATTGAAGGCCTTTGTACTTGCTAATGGATAACTAGAATTCACAAACCATTGTTTTCCCCTCTGACCAGCTGTGACTCGTATTATGAGTTGTCAACGTTGACCAAGCACAGCGGATTTCTTTGGTCAAAGACAGGTTATGTTCCTACTTTGGTTGGTCATTGTGCATGGTAGCCACACCGTGCTACTATGTATTGAAGGTTGTTGTACTTGCTAGTTGAAAACTGATATTTCAAAACCATTGTTTACCTACTCTGATCATTTGTGACTCCTGTTATGGGTTGTGAATGTTGACCACCCATACTCAAAATCTTTGGTCAAAGCCAGTGACATATGTCTTGTTTGGTTGTTTGATGTGCATAGTAGGCACACCGTGCCACTACTTGTTGAGGGTCTTTGTACTTGGTAGTTGATAACTAGTGTTCGCAATCCATTGTTTCCCCCTCAGACCATTTGTGACTTGTGTTGTGAGTTTTCAACGTTGACCGCACAGTGAAATTCTTTTGTTCATGGTTAGTGGCATAAGCATACTTTGGTTTGTCACTATACATGGTTGCAACGCCGTGTCACCAGGTACTGAAGGTCCTTGAGCTTTCTAGTTGAAAGAGAGTGTTCCCAAACCATTATTATCCAGTCTGACTATCTATGACTCTTGTTGTGAGTTGTTAACGTTGACAACACGAAATGAAATTCATTGGTCATGGTAAGTGACATATGCATACTCTGGTTGGTCACAATGCATGGTAGCCAAACTGTGCCACTACATATTGAAGGTCTTTGTACTTGGTAATTGATAACTAGTATTGAAAAACCATTGTTTCACCCTCTGACAATTTGTGACTCGTGTTATGAGTTGTCAAAGTTGACCACACATACTGACATTCGTTGGTCATGGTCAGTGACACGTGCCTACTCTGGTTGGTCATTGTACTTGGTAGCCACACCGTGCCACTACTTATTGAAGGTCCCTCTGCTTGCTAGTTCATGCCTGGTTTTCCCGAACCATTGTTTCCCCCTCGGACCATTTATGACTCGTACTATGAGTTGTCAACGTTCACCACACACAGCGGGTTTCTTTGCTCAAATGCAGTACATATGCATGCTTTGGTCGGTCATTGTGCATGGTAGCAACACCGTGCTACTACTTATTAAAGGTCGTTGTACAGAATACTTGAAAACTAATATTTTGAAGACATTGTTCCCCCCCTCTGACCATTTGTGACTCGTCTTACGGGGTGTGAACGTTGACCACCCATACTGAAATTGTTTGGTCATGGTCAGTGACATAAGCCTAGTCTGGTTATTCGGTGTGCATAGTAGCCACACCGTGCCACTACGTGTTGAAGTTCTTTGTCCTTTCTAGTCAAAAGACAGGGTTCCCAAACCATTGTCTTTCCCTCTGACCTTTTGTGACTCGTGTTTTGAGTTGTCAATGTTGACCACACGTAGTGAACTTCTTTGGTCATAGTCAGTGACGTATGCATATTTTGGTTGGTCACTGTGCACACTAGCCACACCGTGCCACTACTTGCTGAAGGTCTTTGTACTTGCTAGTTGATAACAAGTGTTCCCAACCAATTGTTGCCCCCTCTCACTATTTGTGACTCGTGTTATGCGTTTTCAACGTTGACCATACACTGTGAAATTATTTTGGTCATGGTTAGTGGCATATAACTACTTTGGTTTGTCAATATACATGTTTGCCACTCCGTGTCACTACGTATAGAAGGTGTTTGTGCTTTATAGTTGATAGCCAGTGTTCCCAAACCATTGTTACCCCTTGTGACTATCTCTGAATCTTGTTGTGAGTTTTCAACGTTGACCACATGAAGTGAAATCCTTTGGTCATAGTCACTGACAAATGCATACTTTAGTTGGTCACTGTGCATGGTAGCCACACTGTGCCACTACATATTGAAGGTCTTTGTACTTGATAATCAATAACTAGTATTTACAAACCATTGTTTACCCCTCTGACCATTTGTAACTCATGTTATGAGTCGTCAAAGTTGACCACACATATTGACATTCTTTGGTCATGGTTAGTGACACATGCCTACTTTGGTTAGTCATTGTACAGGGAAGCCACACCGTGCCACAGCTTATTGAAGCTCCTTGTGCGTGCTAGTTGATACATGGTGTTCCCAAGCCATTGTTTCCCTCTCTGAACATTTGTGACTTGTATTATGAGCTGTCAATGTTGACCACACATAGCGGATTTCTTTGGTCAAAGGCAGTACGTATGCCTACTTTGGTTGGTCATTGTGCATGGTAGGCACACTGTGCTACTACTTATTGAAGGTCGTTGTACCTGCTAGTTGAAAGCTAACATTCCAAAACCATTGTTTCCCCCTCTGACCATTTGTGACTCGTGTTATGGGTTGTGAACACTGACCACCCATACTGAAATGCTTTGGTCATGCTCTGTGACATATGCCTATTCTGGTGGTTCGGTGTGCATAGTAGCCACATTGTGCCACTACATATTCATTTTATGTGTCCTTTCCTGTCAATACATAGGGTACCCAAACCATTGTCTCTCCCTCTGACCATTTGTGACTTGTGTTATGAGTTGTCAATGTTGACCACACATAGTGGAATTCTTTGGTCGTAGTTTGTGTCGTATGCATCATTTGCTTGGTCACTGTGCATGCTTGCCGCACCGTGCTACTTCTTGTTGAAGGTCATTGTACTTGCTAGGTTATAACTAGTGTTCCCAACCCATTGTTTCCCCCTCAGACCATTTGTGACTCGTGTTCTGAGTTTTTCAAAGTTCACCACACATTGTGAAACTCTTTTGGTCATGGTTAGTGGCATATGCCTCCTTTGGTTTGTCACTGTACATGGTTGCCACACCGTGTAACTACGTACTGAAGGTCTTTGTGCATTCTAGTTTATAGCCAGTGTTCCCAAACCATGGTTGAACCCTGTGACTATTTGTGAATCTTGTTGTGAGGTGTCAACGTTGACCACATGAAGTGAAATTCTGTGGTCATGGTTATTGACATATGCATACTTTGGTAAGTCACTGTGCATGAAAAGCCGTACTCTGCCACTAATTATTGAAGGTCCTTGTACTTGCTAATCGATGGTTAGTCTTCACAAACCATTTTTCCCTCTCTGACCATTTGTGACTCATGTTATGAGTTGTCAAAGTTGACCACACAGTGACATTCTTTTGTCATGGTTAGTGACACATGCCTACTTTGGTTGGTCATTGTACAATGTAGCCAAACCGTGCACTACTTGTTGAAGGTCCATGTGCTTGCTTGTTGATACCTAGTGTTCCCATACCATTGTTTCCCCCTCCGACCATTTGTGACCCGTATTATGAGTTGTCAACGTTGAGCGCATACAACGGATTTCTTTGGTAAAAGGCAGTACATATGCCTACTTTGGTCGGTCATTGTGCATGGTAGCCAAACCATGCTACTACTCATTGTAGGGCATTGTACCTGCTAGTTAAAAACTAATACTCGGAAACCATTGTTTACACCTCTAACCAGTTGTGACTCGTGTTATGGGTTGTGAACGTTGATCACCCATACTGAAATTCATTGGGCATGGTCAGTGACATATGCCTAGTTTGGTTGTTTGGTGTGCACAGTAGCCAGACCGTGCCACTACGTATTGAAGTTACTTTTCTTGTCTAGTCGATACATAGGGTTCCCAAACCATTGTCTCTCCCTGTGACCATTTGTGACTCGTGTTATGAGTTGACAATGTTCACTGCAAATAGTGGACTTCTTTGGTCATAGTCAGTTATGTATGCATCCCTTGGTTGGTCACTATGCACGCTAGCCACACCGTGCCCCTACTTGTTGAAGGTATTTTTACTTGCTAGTTGATAACTAGTGTTCCCAACCCATTATTTGCCCCCTCTGACCACTTGTGACTCGTGTTATAAGTTTTCAATGTTCACCACACACTGTGAAACTCTTTTGGTCATGGTTAGTGGCATATGCCTACTTTGGTTTGTCACTCTACATGGTTGCCACGCCATGTTTCTTGGTACTCAAGGTCTTTGTGCTTTATAGTTGATAGCCAGTGTTCCCAAACCATTGTTAACCCCTCGAACTATCTGTGACTCTTGTTGTGAGTTGCCAATGTTGACGACATGAAGTAAGATTCTTTGGTCATGGTCAGTGACATATGCATACTTTAGTTCGTCACTGTGCATGGGATGACACTGTGCCACTACATATTGAAGGTCTTTGTACCAGCTAATCAATAACTAGTATTAAAAACCCATTGTTTCCCCCTCAGACCATTTGTGACTTGTGTTATGAGTTGTCAAAGTTGACCACACGTAGTGACATTCTGTGGTCATGGTTAGTGACACATGCCTACTTTGGTCAGTCTTTGTACATGGTCGCCAAACCATGCCACTAGTTATTGAAGGTCATTGTACTTGCTAGTTGAAAACTAATATTCCAAAACCATTGTTTCCCCCTCTGACCATTTGTGACTCGTATCATGAATTATCAACGTTGACCACACACAGCGGATTTCTTTGGTAAAAGGCAGTACATATGCCTACTTTGGTTGGTCATTGTGCATGGTAGCCACACCGTGCTACTACTTATTGAAGGTCGTTGTACTTGCTAGTTGAAAACTAATACTCTGAAACCATTGTTTCCAACTCTAACCAGTTGTGACTCATGTTATTGGTTGTGAACGTTGACCACCCATACAGAAATTCTTTGGTCATGGTCAGTGACATATGCCTAGTTTGGCTGTTTGGTGTGCATAATAGCCACACGTTGCCACTATGTATTGAAGTCCTTTGTGCTTTCTAGTCAGTACATAGGGTTATTAAACCATTGTTTGTCCCTCTGACCATTTGTGACTTGTGTTATGAGTTGACAATGTTGACTGCAAATAGTCGACTTCTTCGGTCATAGACAGTGACGTATGCATCACGTGGTTGGTCACTATGCACGCTAGCCACGCCGTGCCACTACTTGTTGAAGGTCTTTGTACTTGCTAGTTGATAACTAGTGCTTCCAATCCATTCTTTCCCCCTGTGACCATTTGTGACTAGTGTTATGAGTTTTCCACGTTCACCACACACTGTTACATTCTTTTTGGTCATGGATAGTGGCATATGCCTACTTTGCTTTGTCACTGTACATGGTTGCCACGCCATGTCCCTTTGTACAGAAGGTCTTTTTGATTTCTAGTTGATAGCCAGTGTTCCCAAACCATTGTTACCCTCTCTAAGCATCTGTGACTCTTGTTGTGAGTTGTCAATATTGACCACATGAAGTAAAATTATTTGGTCATGGTCAGTGAAATATGCATACTTTGGTTGGTCACTGTGCATGGTAGCCACACTGTGCCACTACATATTGAAGGTCTTTTCACTTGGTAATCGATGACTAGTATTCACAAACCAATGTTCTCCTCTGACCATTTGTGACTCGTGTTATGAGTTGTCAAAGATGACCACGCATAGTGACATTCTTTGGTCATGGTCAGTGACATATGCCTACTTTGGTTGGTCGTTGAACATGGTAGCCACACTGTGCTACTCCTTATTGAAAGTCCCTGTGCTTGCTAGTTTAAATTTGGTGTTCCCAAACCATTGTTTCCCCCTCTGACCATTTGTGAATCGTATTGTGTGTTGTCAACGTTGACCACACACAGGAGATTTCTTTCATAAAGGCAGTACATATGCCTACTTTGGTCGGTCATTGTGCATGGTAGCCACACCGTGCTACTAATTCTTGAAGGTCGTTGTACTTGCTAGTTAAAAACTAATATTCTGACACCATTGTTTGCCCCTCTGACCATTTGCTACTTGTGTTATGGGTTGTGAACATTGACCATCCATACTGAAATTATTTGGTCATGGTCAGTGACATATGCCTACTTTGCCTTTTTGGTGTGCATAGTAGCCACATCGTGCCACTACCCATCAACGTTCTTTGTCCTTTAGAGTTGATACATATGGTTCTCAAACCATTGTCTCTCCCTCTAACCATTTGTGACTCGTGTTATGAGCTGTCAATGTTGACCACACATAGTGGACCTTTTGGTCATATTTAGTGACGCATGCATCCTTTGGTTGGTCACTGTGCACGCTAGCCACACCGTGCCACTACTTTTTGAAGATGTTTGTACTCTCTAGTTGATAACGAGTGACCCCAACCCATTGTTTTGCCCGCTGACCATTTGTGACTCGTGTTATGAGTTTTCATCGCTGACCACACACTGTCAATTTCTTTTGGTCCTGGTTAGTGGCATATGCCTACTTTGGTTTGTCACAGTACATGGTTGCCACGCCGTGTTACTATGTACTGAAGTTCGTTGTGCTTTATAGTTGATACTTGGTGTTCCCAAACCATTGTTACCCCCTCTCACAATCTGCGACTCTTGTTGTGAGTTGTCAAAGTTGACCACATGTCAGGCGGGGATCCACCGCATCTCCGCTGGGAAGAAGGTGGATCCGGGGAAGGAATTCGCCGCGACCCACAAGTCCGCGGAAAGGGATGGCCGCGACCACGGATCCGCGGAGGAGGATGAAGGGGAGGCCGTGGAGCACCGGAGGACGCGCAAAAGATGCTGGCTCCCGCAATGAGGTTGCGGTAGAGCGTGGGGTGGTGCGGAACCCAGTGGCGGAGGAGGATGATAGGCGGGAAACGTTGCCGCCAGGGAACAAACAATCAACGACAGCTTCTCCACGGCTATTGGAAGCGATGGTCGCAGAGGAGGCGAAAAGAAGCCAGATATGCAGGGATGAGAATCCGCGGTGGAAAGAGAACATGTGCCGAGCCGCAAAGAGGTGGGAGTGAAGCAGGATCGTCGGACGTGCAAGACGTCCGCCGGCAAAACCGAATGTCAGGAAGAAGGTGGTAGGAGCTCGACCAATGAGAGCCCAGGGTTGGCAGCTGTGATCAAGGAGGAGGGCCGGGAGGACGCACCGCGCGAAGACGAAGATTCAAGGAAGAACACAAGACCGCGCGCACCCAAACCGCGGAGTGGAGGAAGAAGTAGTAGTAGGGCAGAGAAATGTAGAAGTAGTCTGTTGTGTGATCGAGCACGAGACCCGCGGTGCGCGTAGCGTACCGTGCGGAGTCCGAAGTAGAGGGAAGAGTGTGGTAGAAGGAGACTTAGAGATCTAGGTTGGGTGATTACAAAGTAGCTGTGGAGCGGAGGAACCCATGTGATGTGATCTTGATCTGATCTTGTACTGTCTGACTAGATGCAAGTGTCGTTTCGAGTTGAAAGACTCAAGTCCTGACTCATTCAGATCCAGACTGCCGCCCCATGTATCATTGATCCGTGCATTTGTCAATCAAATTCCTACTTCCACTCCCGCTTCCTATCTGAGATCCACCCCGTTTAAGGAACCAGAAGAGTGCTCTCCGCGGAGGCATTCCGCGGAGGACGAAATCTCCCCCTCCGAGTGTGCACATGTCCTACTGGTCGCCCCACTTCTGATCTTGGGGCCAACCAGAATTCCGCTGGGAACTGTCACCACCAAGGAATGCAAGTAGGGTGAAGGGTGCTGCTGGCAACGTCGCGGCCTTATGCACGGCCACGGAATGGGGTTTCGCGGGCAGAGGAGTCAGAGGCCACGAGGTGGCAGACTCTTGTACCGGCAAGGAGTGAGCCGCGGAGCACTACCCACATGCGGAGTCCTGATGGTGGGAGGCATCCGTGGAAGACCAGGAGAGACAGTGGAGGACCAGTGAATAAGTGCACCGCGGAACTGCGGAATGGCACAAACGCGGAGCAGACCTGGCGCGGAACCAGAGTGCGCGGAAGGAGAGCATTGCGCGGCAAAATTGGGGGTATCAGTGTCATGGTGCGGTGAGGGTTAACTGTTCCCCGCTCTTTGTCTAGCGGAACTACACGTGACCTTCAGATTCAGTCATACATGTCGGCAGCCAGCTTCGTGCATTAGGACACTCGGAGGTGGCACCAGCAGCATTCACAGCAAACTTCTGTATGCCACTTCCTGCCGCGGCGTGCGGCCACACAGGTGGACAATAGAGCCACCTCCCTACGCCCTCTCGCACGCCCGTCACTTCATCGCCAGGCGCGGATCCACTGGTGCAGCACGGAAGAGTCACCAAGTGGCTGGAACAGCTACACAAGCGGCGCATCATGGACGCATTGGAGGACCGTGTGGAGGTGTAAAGCGTACACAGCCAAGATGTGTGTAGAACCCACCAGCTCCAGGCCAACGTCTCTATGGAGCAGCAGTGGGTTTCTAATGTGCCACCGCCAGCAGACGGACTCTCCGAGAGCGAGAAGTCCATGGCATACCAAGGACTAGTTTACCAGCGGCGCGGCGGACGACAGCCGCCATGGGTAGAAGAGGAAGAATACTTGCACTCCGTGTCCCTAGCAGGGTTGGAAACCTCCCCGACTCCATATATCTCCACGATGCCAACCATGGAGGGTGCCCACCGCCACCAACTGCAGCTCTGGTACATGCCGGCAGAACGCTCACCTTCAGCAAGGGGAACAAGGGGGGTGAGGCAGCCATTGCAGGGAGTATTCACCAAACAGTTGGGCATGCCACCTGCCATGCCAGAAGCAAAGCAGCAGCCCTACCCACAAGCAACGGATCGGTCAGTAGAGGGACAGGCATCTGGCGCTGGGCTGACCTACGCGACGGAAGAAGTATCTATCCAGGTGAATCCGTGATCAAATATGGTGAACACCCAAGTGGCACCAAGTGTAAGGGCAACCGCGAGTCAAAACCCACAATTCACGGGAGGGCAAGGAACACCGCCATTGGAACAGAGAGAGGTGATGGTGCACCAGTCCCTTCCGGTTCCGCAGTCACTACAAGCAACATAGCAGCCACTTACAAGGCCTCAGCATCACCCCCACCCAGGACTGCATGGGACTCTGCCGCAAGCGGGGCCTATAACAACATCCTCTACCACAGCCCCCCCCCCCCTTGCTGGATGATGGTGGGCCCATGGGCCACGTCCCCCGCGGCGGGAGTAACACAGCAGGCCCCTACGCAGCAGACACCGTCACAACCACCGCCAGTTCCCATGGCGGCGCAGCTGATGCCCTTGATGGTTGGACACCCAGTCTATCATCAGCAGCCGATGGGCACCGCGCCAGCTGGAGTCGCGGCTCACGCACCACGACCTACCAGCCAGGTACAGACGACTGTGCCCCACTCCGCCTATCCTATGCTCCCGCCGACCCAGAAGCCACTGTAACCCCTGCAGTGCCTACCACCACTCCGCTCTACCACTTTGTAGTGTCACATCCTCCACCACAGGGCTATTGGCTGCCAGGACCTACAGCCTCTACCGCAGTGAGCACCTAGACACCGCCCCCTGGGATTATATTTTATTATGCACCCTACGCGACACAAGCGACCACTGCGACTCACTAATATACCCTCCCAGCAGCAGCTCCAATGAGCGGCCCCACACCAGCACCTAAGGGGCAGCCACAAACTAGCCGCGTGGGCTATTCGGCGGCTGCAACCTCGTACCCACTCCCCGCGGTGACATCTATGGCTAGTCGGAAGACCATGCCCCAGCTGTAGTACGTGCACGCGGAACCAGCCAATATTCCGCGGCTGGACATCCGCAAGGGAACCCCTGAGGAGGACCCGTGGACCTGGTTGAAGCAGATCACCATATATGCCACCATAGGGAGGATCCCACCAGATCTTTGTTTGGCCACCGCAGAGCTCCATCTGCAGGGTGCAACGGAGGACTGGTACAATGTGCGAGCGCCGTTCAGCTCCTTCGAGGACTCTGGCAACGCGCTGATTGAGCCTTTCAAGCGGCTGCCCAAGGAAGAGGCACTCCGCAAGATTGAAAGGGAAGTCATGCGGAAGAATGCCAACATTCATAGGTTTTTGGATCAGTTCCTCACTTGGGCATCAGTCGCAAAGAGCTCTCAAGGGGAAGGACTGCCGCCGTCGGTCCTACTGCAGAATCGCATCCGTACACTCCCCGACGAGATTTGTAGTCTGATGATCCTCAAGCACTGCCAGTTGCTGTAGGATGCGGTGTAGGACGCCACGGCCATTTCTACGCGGCAGCGATCTACGCAGCAGCATCAAGGCGGAGACTCGCACACTCTAGCACTAGCGACACAGGCCTCTCAACCCAAGCCAAAAGCGTGTTACACCTGCCTAAGTTTGGAGCACATCCCTCGGGATTGCCCGCACAAAGGACAGGGTGGAACTCAAAGGATAGGGTGCTTCGCGAACCGACCCCATGCAGCAGGACCCCATGGTGTAGCAGTGGCAGCGGTACTATAATCAACCATGGCAGGCCCAGCAGCATCAGCAGCAGACGCAAGCTAGGCGACAGGCACCGGATCATCAACCCCAAGCTGCCCCCGGCGGACAAGGCATTCTGCCCAATCCACACGCATCCGCGAACCCTACGAGCGGAGCCCGCAACGTCAAATTAGGGATACCGATGGCGGAGGACGAAACCACAGAGGTGCCTCCCACCACCAAAGAGACGACTCTCATCGCACCAGCCCAAGAATTGGGCCTACGCGGATTGGACCTACAGGTGGCAGCCAGGGTATAGGAGGACCTGAGGTAGAAAGCAGAGGCTGCGGTGGAGCGATTCTAGGAGGCAGTTGTCAATCGCAGCGTTGTGCCGAAGAAACGACGACAGGCAAAACCACCACTCCCGGTGGAGAAGCAACCTGCCCCATCTTCGCAAACGCCTAACATAGATCTAGCACTCCTGGAGAGAAGTACTGATCCCGTCCAACGCCTCTTTACCACCCCCATTGCGGAAGTCAATTTCTTTGAGTTCCACCGCATTCATCCCGAGAATGCACCACGACTAAAGGAGGAGTTCGCCAAGGCCAATCAACGCCTCCAAGCTGTGGGCATCTCCCTCAACTGTACCACACCTACACCCGGCACACAAAACACCCGCAGTGCGGTACCCGAGACTTCGTTGGCACTGAGTCACGCGGAAGGAGAGTGGGGATGGGCACCACAACCCTTGGAACCACCGCGACGGGACGACAACCACTACGAGGTCACCTGCTGTGTGGTTTGGATCTGTGGAAGGAAGTTCCTGGCTATCATCAACACAGGGGCCACTCACACCACTATGGCATTCCGCGTCCTCTTGGTGGTCGGATGGGCAGACCGCATCCTCCCCACGCGCCGCCTCTTCACCAACTCGGCGGGCGAAATGGACTACGGAGACGGGGAAGTTGAAGGCCTTCCCATGCAGGTGGGATCCCTTCATGAACCATTGAACATCCAAGTTACGCGAGCCGGAACGTATGACGTTCTCCTGGGCATGGATTACTTGGTGCTGCGGCAGGCCAACTTTCTCTTCTCCCTTGGGATCATGCAACTCAGCTCTGCATTTGGGGATGAAGCATTTTTCCCCATCACCATCGGCAACAGGGTAGCGATAACTGTAACCGGTGGTGAGTCCTTCTCCCTCCTAGATGCTGCGAAAGAGGACTCTCAGGCCCATGCAAGCAGAGTGCAACCTCTCTCAAAGGATGTGCCTAACGCAGAACAGATCACAGCCGGCGAATGGCAGGAACTCGCGGAAGAGTCAACTGAGTCAGGAATACAAACCAACCTCCTGGGGCTGTGGCATAGGGGACAAGGAGTCTTTGGAGCTGGCCCTCCACTCGAGGAGGAGGAGTTCTACCCACTCCGCGGAACAGCAGCACCACCACCACCACGATGGGATCACATGCTTCACTCAGGACTCTCCCCCACACAAAAGCAGGACTTATGCAACCTGCTGCACGCATTTACGGACATCTTCGCGGGGTCCGCGGTTGATCTAGGGGTCGTGGAAACCTTCCACGTCATCTCCACGGGGGATTCCGCGCCCACAAAACAGAAAGTGCAGCGCATCCTCTCTGAGCAGGAGAAGATCATCACAGAGGGTTTCGCGGAACTCAAGGCGGAAGAGGCGATCGTCCCCATCGTCAGCCCCTGGCGTGCCAACTTGCTCATTGTGGGGAAACCGGATGGGTCCAAACGATTTTGCGTCGACTTTCACGACCTCAACTGTGTAATCAAGGAGGATGCGTATCCCATGCCACTGATCATCGACATACAGGAGCAGCAACAGGGTCGTAGATGGTTCGCAAAGCTTAGCGTCAAGGCTGCCTTCCATGCCGTCCCCATGCATCCAGCCTCCATCGCCAAGATAGCATTTGTGATGCCAGAGGGTCTATACGCGTTCACGCGCATGCCCTTTGGACTTCGCAATGCCAGCGCGACGTTTATGCGGGTCATGGACTCCACCCTCCGCGGCATCCCCAATGTCAGCTGCTACATTGACGGCATTATGGTTGCGGCCCACACCTTCAAAGAGCTGTTCTCCTCCCTGGCCGCTGTCTTCACTGCCCTCCGCAAGGCCAACCTCAAGCTCAAGGCAGCCAAGTGCTCCATCGGAGCTGCAAAAATGGAGTTCCTTGGCTTTGTGATGAGTGCGGATGGCATCAAGACTGATCCTGAAAAGATTGTGGCAGTGCAAAAGTGGCGTCAGCCCACTTCCGCGAGACAAGTCAATATCTTCTTGGGTTTTGTCTCCTTCTACCGGAAGTTCATTCGCGACCACGCACGCATCATCAAGCCACTCCAGGAGTTGACGCACCAGGATGTGCCGTTTGACTGGACATCAGAATGCGCGGACGCTTGGATGGAAATCAAGCACCGCCTAGTCACCGCACCCATGCTCAAATTGCCCGACTTCAACCTCCCATTCTCCATCACCACTGACTGGTCGCGGGACGGGCTGGGCGCCATCCTATCCCAGACAGTGCAGGTACCAACTGAGAAGGTGATTGTGTACGCCAGTTGTGCTCTCACTGAAGGAGAGTGCAAGTACCCACCGGTGAAAGGCGAGTGCCTAGCTGTCATTTGGGCACTCCAACACTTCCACGACTACATAAAGAATGGCAAGCCACTCACGGTCTTCACAGACCATCAGGCTCTCCAATGGCTCCTCACCACCTAAAACCATTAGGGCATCCTAGCCAAGTGGGCACTCCTCCTGCAGGGCTACAACATGAAGATCAAGTACCAGCCTGCGCTTGCCAACTGCAACGTGGATGCTCTGAGTTGACTTCCGCGCCATGACTGGCCAGAACCTGACCAGGCACCTCCGGATGCCGCGGAGCACATCCTTGATGTCCTGGCACCGCCACCAGACACTGAAGCGTAATGGGAGGGAGTGGCACGGGAATTTGACGAGGAGGAACAGGAGGTTGCCTTGCAACTCCTGAATGAACTCGACCCTACCGCGGAGGTAGCACTCGCGGAGACCCTACCAGTCCTCTCCATGTCTGGACTACAGCTTGCTCGTTGGTACAACCCCACCATCTGCAGGTGGACGCTGGAGGAGATCGCACCCCATCTTCCCCCACGACATGCACCCCCGCGAACCTCGTGACCGTCCGCTGCTACACCACAGACCTGCCCCACAAGCAACCCGCACACTCCTCATGTTCCCGCTACCCCACTCTTCAACAACCGCGATCTCCTGACCCTGGTAGACTTCCTCCTTCACTCCCCTGAGTCCGCAAAAAGTCTCCATGCCCTCTTCACCACTCACAATCCATCCCTTTCCCCTCTTGGCATCCGCCTCTCATGCACACAAGACAGCATGACCGGTATCCGCTTGCTATCCCGATGCATCCTCCTCACTCACTCTAGTGCGCGTGATGCCGCCGCACATGCCTCACGCACCTGGTCACCCGCGGCCCTCACTCCCGGACTACCCGCACCATATGAGGTCCATGTGGCATGGTGTTACGTGTGGATATGCGGACACAAGTTCGTGGCCATAGTGGACACCGGTGCCACACACACCACGATCGCGCTCCGGATGGTCCGCTCGCTCCACATGCAGCACCTCATCCAGCCCACTCGACTCCGCTTCTCTATCTCCAACGGTGACATTGACGCGCCGCTCGGACAGATGGCGGGCCTTCCCATGCAGGTGGCAAATGTACATGCAGTGCACACTGTCCAAGTCTGCGACGTCCGCACGTATGACATCCTGCTCGCGGCAGACTGGCTCGCGCCGCACCAAGCGGAAACATTGATCGGCGCTGGCATCTTCAGTCTCATTTCGAGTTCCGGCGTTCGATCATTCACTCCACTATTCACTTCGCATCGACAATCTCCCCGTCCAACCCTATCCACCTCCGACTCAGCTCTCATAGGCACTCGACACACTCGACGGGTCACGCGGAGCTGGGCTCTTGCCCGCGCAACCATCGACATGGCACGCCATCAAGGCACGAGGACCGCGCCTCCGTCGCGGGGGGGGTGAACTCTCCCGACGTCAGCTACGTCACCGTGCTCGTAACACGGGCACGGGACACCGACCGGCACGGACACCGACACCACCAGTGGGGGTAGCGGCCCCATCGCGGCCGGGTCCCACGACAAGAACACCACCGGCAAGGGCACAAGCATCACCCACGGCTGCAACAGGCGTGTCCCGACCTAGCCCATGCGACAAGAACACCTCTGACACCAGTGACGACCATGCCCGCAGCGGCTGCAGCCTCACCGCGACCCAGCCCCGCCGCAGGGACAACCCGGACACAAATCCCAACACCAGCAGCGGCAATCCCACCGCGTTCCAGCCCCGCGGAAGGAACTCCAATACAAGCCACGCCGCCTGCGGCGAGATTGAAAGGCCCATCGCAACAGAGCCCGGCCACAAGTACACCACCAACGCGGATCCTCAGGCGCACGAAGCATGCGGCAGGAGCGATGCAAACAGCGGCAAGAATAAGCGCTATACGGACACCAAGTCCGCAAGATGGGGCACATGTACTGACTGCCCCAGCTCCTTCCGTGGCGACGATAGTGCTCTCCCACTCGCAGTCAACTTTGCGCTTTAGCCCAACTCCGCAACCCGCACGCCCCCTGCTGGGCACAGGAACTGTGATGGAAGGGGCAGGGACGCACCTCGAAGAAAGCTTGGGGGATAGCGGGGAGCAGCCTAAGAAAGCCTTGCTATTTGAAGTTGTGAGCAACGTCATGCTCCAACTGCTGATGGAGATTCCGGACGTGATCCGCGTGGAATTTGCGGATTCACTGTTTGGCAAAATGTGGCAGGTGGTGCTGAAGGGAGCGGCAACGGGTGCGCTAGCCCTCGAACTACACGGAAGGCAGGTGCAACTACTAGAAACAGCATGTGCAGAACGCCTCGTTTTGGCATTGCGGGAAAGCTTGAGCATCAACCCAAGGCTGGCCAGTGACATGACAGGTGTCGTGGAATTGTTGGATACCGAGCGGCCGGATCCATCACTGGAGGCCGCGTAAGTGTGGTGGAATAGGGTGCGGAGGGACCAGCGGAGTAGTCCGGAGAGACGTTACGTGCATCTGCTCCAGGAGAGGGCCAGAGTCCTCATTCTATACCACGTGAACGACTAGACATCAAGATCACCGGAGGCACCACGACGAAGATCCGCGGCGCATGAGTGGAGGTGGGGATACTTGCTCAACCTCACCTACGCCAAGTGGAGTGTTCAGTACGCGCAGGAGGAGAGATTGCGGCTTGCTGATACTCAGGTGCCTAAGGGATGCTGGAGGGACGCTATGGAGAAGTGCTGGATACTGATGCTCCAAAATGTACTACGCACTAGGGTGGCAACAGCGGTTGCGGAAGGACAGTGGACCGTGGTGCAAGGAAAGGGACTGCGTCTCGGGCAGGAGGAGGTGCGACACTGGGCCAAAGAGGCGGCGGCGATATGCCGGGAAGACAAGAGCGGGAGGGACGCGGAGGTAGAAGATGTCCGTGAGTACACCGAATCCACCCCTCAGCTACAGCAGATGCAAGAATGCTTGCGGAAAGTATGGGAGGAGGAGGAGGGAGCCAAAGCGGAACGGGCGGCCACGGAGCTCGCGGAGACAGAGGCCAAATTGGCCCACGAGCGGGAGGCGGCAGCTAAGGCAAATAAGGAAGCTGCGAAGCAGCTTATAGGAGAAATCATGGTGGAAGCAGAAGCATTGGTAGCAACAGCGGAGACAGAGGTAGCAGCAACAGCGGCAGCAAAGGCAATCGCAGCGGCGATAGAGGTAGCAGCAGCAGCAGCAGAAGTGGCGGCAGTGACGAAGGCAGAGGTAGTAGCAGTAGCAGCCACAGAGGCACAAGTAGCGACAACAACACAAGCAGCTGCAGAGGCAGCCAGAAGAGGAGCAGTTAGCACAATGGTGGAGACAGTAAGGGGAACGACGACAGCCAGAGCAGCAGAGAGGCATGTAGCAGCAGAAGAAGGAGAGCAGACGGTGAAGAGGCACAATGCTGGTGCCAAGCGCCACTGCCCGAAGCCATCTGCTGGCTCCCTCCGGCGGAAGGCACAACTCCAGGCCCGAGCGGCGGTAGTAGTGCGAAAGGCAGCACGGACGGTTAGCCAGACCAGGGCAGTAGCGCCGGCAGCAGACACCGGCCAATGCGAAGAGCCGGGGCAGACTTTCCCGGAGGAAACTACTCCCGACTCGAAAGGAAAACGGAAGGCGGACGAGGCAGCGGCGACAGAGCCATGGAGGGAGAAACAGCCTCCAACACACAAAGACTCCAGTTCCAACGTCACTCCGGCCTCACTGTAGCCGATCTTGGGAGAAACCGTTGCAGCAGCCATCTGCAAGGGGGCAAAAAAGAGAGGACGCACGGAGAAAGAGGCGGCGGTGATGGTGGTCTCCGAGATCAGTGAATCACCAGGAGATTCAGAAGAGGAGTAGCCCATCACACGCAGCCAGGGACTACTACGGGTCCCAGGAGCGGCCCCGTAGAGAAGGGAGGAGGTGATTGAGCTGCATCGCATTGGAAAATGCGGCAGACGACCAAGTGGCCCCACTGAGACAAGGTCGTGAGACCAGTGGGACGAGGGGAACTTCAAGCGGTTGGAATCCTTCGGCTGTTCCCTGCACCCGACTCCTAGGACAGAGAGCCGCCAGTCTACGACGAGGACAACCGCAAGAAGTTTGAGGCGATGAAGGCGGAGCAGGATTGGAGGCGAGCGCACGGACTGCCGGCAAGAGTGCCGGAGACAAAACGAAAGCCGGGGAAGCGGGGGCAGAAAAAGCGGGGAGGAAGGGGCCCATGGAGACGTAGGATTGGCGGATCTAGCAGACCGCCCACATCCTTCTCTGCGCCAGCAGCAAGGAGCAGCAGAAGGCGGAGGCGTAGAAGGTGTACACGGATCTGGAAACACAGCTAGGTGTGGAGTTCAACCGGAGGAAGAAGGATGACCTGGCTCGTCTATGCGAACATTATGCGTGGGAGGATGGCCGCCTCTGGAGACTAACTCCGCGTGTCTTGTGGGTGTCCCCGCCCACGCTGTAGAGGGCAGTGGTGGAGGCTTACCACCGCCATCACCACACCGGCACGCAGGCGTTGAAGGACCGCCTGACGCCCATCATCCATGTGCCGAATCTTGATTGTCATCAAGGAGGTGGTGCAGCACTGCGCCCCCTGCGAGCGAGCGCGGAAGACCACACCACGTGACCAGCCACTGTTCCAACCCTCCCCCATCGGTGAGCCACTGGAGAAGATCATCATCGACTTCCACAGCCCCCGCGCGCACAGCGACCAAGGGAACCGATACTGGGTCGCAGCAGTGGATCACATCACGAAGTTCCTCTAGGTCCGCGCTGTGCCCAACAAGAGCTCTGCCACCGCGGCAAAGTTCATCTGCGAGGAGATCTTTTACCTCTTTAGTGGATGCAGCGTGGTGCACAGCGAAAACGACACAGAATTTATGGGGGCCTTCAGAGAGGAGCTGGAGGTATGGGGGGTCCGCCATGTACATTTCAGGCGGTACAGGCCAGAATCCCAGGGGCAAGTGGAGCGGGTGCATGAGATACTGGAGCAAGCAGTTGCCACTGCGGAGGGCAGCAGCTGGGCAGAGAAGCTGAAGAAGACGGTGCACTTCATCAACACAACACCTAGCCGTACAACCTCCTTCTCACCCCACATGCTGCTCTTCGGTCAGCCACCGCGGATGGCGATGGGCATGCCCTAGAAGCCGCTGAGCCTACCACTTGCTCCGGAGGAACAAGGGAAGCGTTTGAAGGAGGAGAAGGATAAGGAGGTCGCGGAATGGTTCCACGAGCGCTGTGAAAGGACGAAGGCCATACGAGCAGAGGCGCGGTTGAGGGGTTCTGTCGCTCCCTTGCGCGGATGCGATGCAGCCAACCGACGGGTGAACCATGGACCCATCAAAGAGGGCCACTTGGTGTATCTTCGCCCCTTCCCCAATGTGGGGCGAGAGGCAAGAGAGCTGCGGGAGGTGTACCACGTGGCCAGCGTCGAGGCACGACAAGTGTGGTTGGAGGGGCCGAAAGGGTTCAGCGACTGTAGTTATCCGGCCACGGAGTTTGTGCTACTGGCACCAGCGTGGCAAACGCACATCCTCGGGACAGGAGGTCGCCTATCACCTCTAGGACAGCGGAAGGGCTCATGGGGATGGAGATCGGAGGAGGTGATGGACGTATGTGAAGAGCAGGTGTCGCTGTAGGAGCAGGATTGGAGCCAGGAACCAGAGGAGGTGGAGGAGGAAGAGTCCGATGTCCGCGAACTTGCCGCGGAGGAGGTAAGGAAGAAACAACGGCAAAAGCAGCCGCAGCGAGGGCAACAGCTGGAGCAACAGGAGGAAAGGCGGCAAGAATAGAGGGAGCAGCAGGAGCGAAGGAAGAGGGAGGAGCCTAAAGGTAGGCTCGAGCGACAGCCCAAGCAAACCTCGGTGGGGGTGGCTCAGTAGCAATCCCAGAAAGAACCACTGCGGACTAGGGTGCCGATGAGCTCCAAGACCCTGGCCAACTTCACGCGCCCATCCATATGGTGCGGAGAAAATCTCCCTGCTGAGCCACATCTAAAGTGGTGCGCCGGGTGTGCAAAAATCCCGTACACCAGTATGCCGGCGGAACCTCCAAAACCTGCATTGGACAAAACCGCACCTACTTGCGGTGCCTAAGGGAGGCAGCTAAGGAGGAAGACGCAAAGGAATGGGATGAGGAAGAAGGAGCGGGACCCAGCGCTGGGGGAGCACCACCCTGCGGAAGGTGGGACCCAGAAGAGGAAGAGGGAGAGGAGGAAGAAGAGGAAGAAGAGGAGGGGCCCCCTGAGCGAAGGAAAGGTCTTTGCATTGTTTTCGGAGCCACGATGAGGCAGTGGCAGGCGAAGAGAAGGGTCGCGGCAGAAGAGAGGAGGCGGAAGGAACTGGAAGAGAAGAGGTGTGCCCAATGCGGCCAATGGTGGGGAGTGGTGGTGCAGGATTGTGGCGGATGCCTCCGCAAAATCTGCACTGGCTGCTTGGCGCCACCTTGTGATGGGCATGGCGGGCGAAGTGGGGCCGCGGTGTGCAGAAGGTGCAGAGAGGAGATCAAAAAGCGACGATGTGTCCGCAAGGCACCCCGAGTGAATGAGGAGGATGAAGAGGAAGAATTGGAAGAGGAAGAGGAGGAGGTACCGGGAGAGGAAGGGCATCAATCTGCGGCATGTCCCACATGCCTAAAGACGGTGCAGGATGGGGAAAGGTGTGCTGTCTGCACGAGGCCTTCCCACCCCGAATGCCTAGTGACGGGCAGCTACACCTAGAAGGGCCAATGTTACCAATGTGTGGGCAATGAGCTCCTTGAGACCGACTGCTACCTTTGCTTCATCGCGGAGACCCAAGAACCTGCATGCGCTGTCTGCCGGGGAGGGATGGCGGAGTTTGGGAAGGGATGTGGCATGTGCCTGAAGATGTGCCACCAGCGGTGCGGCAAGAGGGGTAAGGCAGGAGTGTTGACCTGTCACCGCTGCCTCGCTCAGCCCAGAAAAGAGGATTGGGGGGCGGAAAGTTCCGGGCTGCATGGCTACAGAGACGGATGCATGGGGATCGTCACTGGGATTGCATGCCACTGTGAGCATTGCGGAGGATGGGCCCACGCGCAGTGTGCTACGGAGGTGCGAAGGAATGAGGAGGGGCAGATGGTGTACCGTTGCACCAGTTGTAGGACATATGAACAGATCCCACACTGCTCTACCTGTAAAAGAAGATTGGGCACGGAGGATATCACTGTAGGAGCCCAGTGTGAGGGGTGCGAGCTGTACGTGCATCAGCAGTGCTCCGCACGATATCAACAAGAGGGCGCGGAGGTGGAGACGTACTGCCGTCCTTGCCAACAACGGCAGTGGCCGGGTCCCCAAGGGAAGTTCATGCGCCTGCTGCGCTGACGAGACTCTGGGACAGATTTTGGAAAAGGGGGGATTGGGGACATCAGTGTCAGGTGGGGATCCACCGCATCTCCGCTGGGAAGAAGGTGGATCCGCGAAAGGAAGTCGCCGTGACCCACAAGTCCGCGGAAAGAGGTGGCCGCGACCACGGATCCGCGGAGGAGGATGAAGGGGAGGCCGCGCAGCACCGGAGGACGCGCAAGGGATGATGGCTCCCGCAATGAGGTTGCGGTAGAGCGTGGGGTGGTGCGGAACCCAGTGGCCGAGGAGGAGGATAGGCGGAAAACGTTGCCACCAGGGAACAAACAATCAATGGCGGCTTCTCTACGGCTATTTGAAGCGATGGTCGTGGAGGAGGCAAAAAGAGGCGGGATAGGCAGGGATGAGAATCCGCGGTGCAAAGAGAACATGTGCCGAGCTGCGGAGAGGTGCGAGTGAAGCAGGAGCGTCGGACGTGCAAGACGTCCATCGGCAGAATTGGATGTCAAGAAGAAGGCGGCAGGAGCTCGACCAATGAGAGCCCAGCGTTAGCAGCGGTGAAGGAGGAGGGCCGGGAGGACGCACCGCGCGAAGACAAAGATTCAAGGAAGAACACAAGATTGCGCGCACCCAAGCCGCGGAGTGAAGGAAGAAGTAGTAGGGCAGAGAAATGTAGAAGTAGTCTGTTGTGTGATCGAGGACGAGACTTGCGGTAGGCGTAGCGCACCGCACCGAGTCCGAAGTAGAGGGAAGAGTGTGGTAGAAGGAGACTTAGAGAGCTAGGTTGGGTGATTACAAAGTAGCTGTGTAGCGGAGGAACCAGTGTGATGTGATCTTGATCTGATCTTGTACTGTCTGACTTGATGCAAGTGTCGTTTCCAGTTGAAAGACTCAAGTCCTGACTCATTCAGATCCAGACTGCCGCCTCATGTATCATTGATCCGCGCATTTGTCAATCAAGTTCCTACGTCCACTCTTGCTTCCTATCTGAGATCCGCCCCCGTTTAAGGAACTAGAAGAGTACTCTCCGCGGAGGCATTCCGCGGAGGACAAAATCTCCCCCTCCGAGTGTGCACATGTCATACTGGTTGCCCCACTTATGATCTTGGGGGCAACCAGGATTCCGCTAGGAACTGTCACCACCAAAGAACGCAAGTAGGATGAAGGGTGCTACCGGCAACGTGGCGGCCTTGCGCACGGCCACGGAACGGGGTTTCGCGGGCAGAGGAGTCAGAGGCCATGAGGTGGAAGACTCTTGTGCCGGCAAGGAGTGAGCCGCGGAGCACTACCCACGTGTGGGGTCGTGGTGGTGGGAGGCATCTGCGGAATACCAGGAGAGACAGTGGAGGACCACTAAAGAAGTCCACCGCGGAACGGCAGAAACGCGGAGCAGACTTGGCGCGGAACTAGAGAGAGCGGAAGGAGAGCATTGCGCGGCAAAATTAGGGGTATCACCACATGAAGTTAAATTCTTTGGTCATGGTCAGTGACATATGCATACTTTGGTTTGTCACTGTGAGTGGTAGCCACACTGTGCCTCTACACATTGAAGGTCTCTCTACTTGCTATTTGAAAAATAGTATTAACAAACCATTGTTTCCCCGTCTGACCATTTGTGACTCGTGTCAAGAGTTGTCAACGTTGACCACACATAGTGAAATTCTTTGGTCATGGTCAGTGACACATGCCTACTTTGGTTGGTCATTGTACATGGTAGCCACACCGTGCCACAACTTGTTGAAGTTCCCTGTGCTTGCTAGTTGATACCTGGTGTTCCTAAACCATTGTTTTTCCCTCTGTCCATTTCTGACTCGTATTATGAGTTGTCAACATTGACCACACACAGCGCATTTCTTTGGTCAAAGGCAGTAGATATGCCTATTTTTGTGGATCATTTTGCATGGTAGCCACACTGTGCTACTACTTATTGAATGTCATTGTACTATCTAGTTGAAAACTAATATTTTGAAACCATAGTTTCTCCATTTGACCATTATTGACTCGTGTTATGGGTTGTAAACGTTGACCACCCATATTGAAACTCTTTGGTCGTGGTAAGTGACATATCCCCAGTTTGGTTGTTTGGTGTGCACAGTAGCCACACCGTGCCACTACGTATTGAAGTTCGTTGTTCACTCTGGTCGAATCATAGGGTTCCGAAACCATTATCTCCCTCTAACCATTTGTGACTCTTGTTATGAGTTGTCAATGTTGACAACACATGGTGGACTTCTTTGATCATAGTGAGTGATGTATGCATCCTTTGGTTGGCCACTGTGCAGGCTAGCCACACCGTGCGACTACTTGTTGAATGTCTTTGTACTTGCTAGTTGATAACTAGTGTTCCCAACCCATTGTTTCCCCCTCTGACTATTTATGACTGATGTTATGCGTTTTCGACGTTGACCACATACAGTGAAATTAGTTTGGTCATGGTTAGTGGCATGTTCCTACTTTTGTTCGTCACTGTACATGGTTTCCACACCGTGTCACTATGCACTGAATGTCTTTGTGCTTTCTAGTTGATAGCAAGTGTTCCAACACCATTGTTACCCCCTCTGACTATCTGTAACTCTTGTTGTGAGTTGTCAATGTTGACCACATGAAGTGGCATTCTTTGGTCATGGTCAATGACATATGCATACTTTGGTTGGTCACTGTGCATGGTAGCCACACTGTGCCACTACATATTGAAGGTTTTTGTACTTGATCATAAATAACTACTATTTACAAACCAGTCTCTCCCCCTCTGACCATTTGTGACTCGTATTCTGAGTCGCCAATGTTGACCACACATACTGACATTCTTTGGTGATGGTCAGTGACACATGCCTGCTTTGGTTGGTCATTGTACATGGTAGCCACGCTGTGCCACCACTTACTGAAAGTCCCCCTGCTTGCTAGTTGATACCTGGTGTTCCCAAACCATTGTTTTTCTTTATGACCATTTGTGACTCGTATTATGAGTTTTCAACGTTGACGACACACAGCGGATTACTTTGGTCAATTGCAGTACATATGACTACTTTTGAAGGTCATTGTGCATGGTAGCCACACCGTGTCACTACTTATCGAAGGTCCTCGTACTTGCTAGCTGAGAACAAGTCTTCTGAAACCATTGTTCCCCCCTTTTACCTTTTTATGACTCGTGTTGTGGTTTATGAATGTTGACCACTAATACTGAAATTCTTTGGTCATGGTCAGTGACATATGCCTAGTTGGTTGTCTGGTGTGCATTATAGCCACACCGTGCCACTACGTATTCAAGTTCTTTATCCTTTCTAGTTGATACATAGGGCTCCCACACCATTGTCTCTCCCTCTTACCATTTGTGACTTGTGTGATGAGTTGACATTGTTGACCGCAAATAGTGGACTTCTTTGGTCATAATCAGTGACGTATGCATCCTTCAGTTGGTCACTATGCACGCTAGCCACACCGTGCCACTAATTGTTGAAGGTCTTTGTACTTGCTACTTGACAACTAGTGTTCCCAACCCATTATTTCCCCCTTTGACCATTTGTGACTCGTGTTATGAGTTTTCAATGTTGACCACACACTGTGAAATTCTTTTGGGTCATGGTGAGTGGCATATACCTACTTTGGTTTGTCACTGTACATTGTTTCCGAGCCGTGTCACTACGTGCTGAAGGTCTTTGTACTTTTTAGTTGATAGCCAACGTTCCTAAACCATGGCTAACCCCTCTTATCATCTGTGACTCTTGTTGTGAGTTGTCAATGTTGACCACGTGAAGTAAAATTCTTTGGTCACGGTCAGTGACATATGCATGCTTTGGTTGGTCAATGTGCATGGCAGCCACGCTGTGTCATTACATTGAAGGTCTTAATACTTGCTAATGAATAACTAGTATTCACTACCCATTTTCTCCCCCTCTCACCATTTGTGATTCGTGTGATGAGTTGTCAAAGTTGACCACACATAGTGACATTCTTTGGTCATGGTCAGTGACACATTCCTACTTTGGTTGGTCATTGTACATGGTAGCCACACCGTGCCACTACTTATTGAAGGTCCATTTGCTTGCTTGTTGATACCTAGTGTTCCCAAACCATTGTTTTCCCTCATGACCATTTGTGACTCGTATTATAAGTCTTCAACATTAACAACACACAGCCGATTTCTTTGGTAAAAGACAGTATATATGCCTACTTTGGTCTGTCATTGTGCACGGTAGTCACACCGTGCTACTACTTATTGAAGGTTGTTGTACTTGCTAGTTGAAAACTAATAACTCGAAGCCATAGTTTCCCCCTCTGACCGTTTGTGACTCGTGTTATGGGTTGTCAACGTTGACCAACCGTACTTCAATTCTTTGGTCATGGTCAGTGACATATGCCTAGTTTGGTTGTTCAGTGTGCATACTAGCCACACCGTACCACTACGTAATGAAGTTTTTTGTCCTTTTTAGTCAATACATAGGGTTCCAAAACCATTGTCTCTCCCTCTGACCATTTGTACCCCGTGTTCTGAGTTGTCAATAAAGACCACACAAAGTTGACTTCTTTGGTCAGTCAGTGACATATGCATCCTTTGGTTGGTCACTGTGCACGCTAGCCACGCCATGCCACTACTTGTTGAAGGTCTTTGTACTTGCTAGTTGATAACTAGTGTTCTCAACACATTGTTTCCTCCTATGACCAATTGTGACTCGTCTTATGAGTTTTTAACGTTGACCACACTCTCAAATTCTTTTGGTCATGGTTAGTGGCATATGCCTACTTTGGTTTGTCATTGTACATCGTTGCCATGCCGTGTCACTAGGTACGGAAGGTCTTTGTGCTTCCTAGTTGATAGCCAGTGTTCCCAAACCATTGTTACCCCCTCTGAGTATCTGTAACTCTTGTTGTGAGGTCTCTACGTTGACCACATGAAGTGAAATTCTTGGTCATGGTCAGTGACATACGCATACTTTGAGAGGTCACTGTGCATGGTAGCCACATTGTGCAAGTACATATTGAATGTCTTTGTACATGCTAATCAATAACTAGTATTCACAAACCATTGTTTCCCCCTCTGACCATTTGTGACTTGTATTATGAGTTTCCATCGTTGACCACACAGAACGGATTTCTTTGCTCAAAGGTTGTACACATGCTTACTTTGGTTGGTCATTGTGCATGGTTGCCACAGCGGACTACTTCTTATTCAAGGCTGTTGTACTTGCTAGCTGAAAACTAATGTTCCAAAACCATTGTTTCCCCCTCTGACCTTCTGTCACTCGTGTTATGGGTTGTGAATGTTGACCACCCATACTGAAATTCTCTGGTCATGGTCAGTGACATATGCCTAGTTTGGTTGTTTGGTGTGCATAGTAGCGACACCGTGCCACTACATGGTGAAGTTCTTTGTCCTTTCTAGTCAATACATACGGTTCCCAAACCAGGGTCTCCCTCTGACCATTTGTGCCTCGTGTTCTGAGTTGTCAATAAAGACCACACATAGTGGACTTCTTTGGTCAGTGTCTGTGATATGTGCATCCTATGGTTGATCACTGTGTATGCTAGCCACACCGTGCCACTACGTGTTGAAGGTCTTCGTACTTGCTAGTTTATAAGTTGTGTTCCCAAGGCATTGTTTCCTCCTCTAACAAATTTTGACTCGTGTTCTGAGTTCTCAAAGTTGACAACAGTGTGAAATTCTTGTGATAATGGTTAGTGGCATATGCCTACTTTGGTTTGTTACTGTACATCGCTGCCAGGCCGTGTCCCTATGTACGGAAGGTCTTTGTGCTTTCTAGTTGATAGCCAGTGTTCCCAAACCATTGTTACCCCCTCTGACTATATGTGACTGTTGTTGTAAGTTGTCAACGTTGACCACATGAAGTGAAGTTGTTTGGTCATGGTCAGTGGCATATGCATACCTTGCTTGGTCACTGTGCATGGTAACAACACTGTGCCACTACATATTGAAGGTCTTTGTGCTTGCTAATCGATAACTAGCATTCACAAACCATTGTTTCCCCCCTCTGATCATTTGTGACCCGTGTTATGAGTTGTCAAAGTTGACTACACATAGTGACAATCTTTTTGTCATGATCAGTGACACATGCCTTCTTTGGTTGGTCATTGTACATGGTATCCACACCGTGTCACTATTTATTGAAGGTCCCTGTTCTTGCTAGTTGATACTTGGTGTTCCCAAACCATTGTTTCCCCATCTGACCATTTGTGACTCGTTTTATGAGCTGTGAACGTTGACCACATGCAACGGATTCCTTTGGTCCATGGCAGTACATATGCGTAATTTGGTCGGTCATTGTGCATGGTAGCCACACTGTGCTACAACTTATTGAAGGTTGCTGTACTTGCTAGTTGAAAACCATTATTCCAAAACCATTGCTTCCCCCTCTCACCATTTGTGACGAATGTTATGGGTTGTGAACGTTCACCACCCATACTGAAATTCTCTGGCCTTGGTCAGTGATATATACCTAGTTTGGTTGCTCGGTGTGCATAGTAGCCACACCGTGCCACTACGTATTGAAGTTCTTTGTCCTTTCTCGTAGATACATAGGGTTCCCAGACCATTGTCTCTCCCTCTAGCTATATGCGCCACACCGTGCCAGTACTTGTTGAAGGTGTTTGTACTTGCTAATCGATAACTAGTGTTCCCATCCCATTGTTTCCTCCTCTGACAATTTGTGACGCGTGTTATAAGTGGTCAAAGTTGACCACACACCGTGAAATTCTTTTGGTCATGGTCAGTGACACATGCCAACTTTGGTCTGGGGGTCCAACCAGTGCACCGTGATGCCAAAGAACGCCTTCCGCTGAGCGCTTGTCCATATGTCGCTAGCGAGTGCAATCCTTGCCTGCAACTTGGCGAGCGCCTCCCTCACTACCTTTTGGTATGTGGCAAAGTCCATATGGATGCTTTCCTGTAGACCATGTCGAGTGGGCAACACCGCCTCTGGGTTGAGCTCCAAGACCAACCCCTTGAAGTTCTCACTTTCCACTAGCCTGAAAGGCAAGATGTCAAGCACAAAGAGGCAATGCAGCTTCGTCAAAAACTTGCTCTGGTTCAACAAGGGGATCCCGGTCAACACCAGTCTCGTGACAGCCCCCTCCCCCCCCCCCTCCCGCAATATTATCAGCATCTGCCACTCCCACCCATGTTGGTGTACCTTTCAGGCAATAGACAAGAAATACCTCCTTGTAGTGATTACCGGCCATGTGGCTTCTGATGTTGCTGCTCCCTGTGCCTGGTTGCTTGACCATGAAGCTGCACAACAAGCAAGGCCTCGTCCTTGCAGCATCCACAATAGGGAATAAGCCCTTCCAATGCAATGTGTCCTTTGTGCCTTTTTGCGCATCTCACACCCGCAGCTGCTCATCAAACAACGCTCGCCACTTCACTTCAGGATCCTCCACCGGTACCCACTTCCATCCCTCTTTCTTACCCACCTTCTCCTTCTCCCAGGTCTGGGGGTCCAACTAGTGCGCCGTGATGCCAAGGAACGCCTTCCGCTGAGCGCTTGTCCATATGTCACAAGCGAGCGCAATCCTCGCCTGCAACTTGGCGAGCGCCTCCCTCACTACCTTTTGGTATGTGGCAAAGTCCATATGGATGCTTGCCTGTAGACCATGTCGAGTGGGCACCACCGCCTCTGGGTTGAGCTCCAAGACCAACCCCTTGAAGTTCTCGCTTTCCACTAGCCTGAAAGGCAAGTTGTCAAGCACAAAGAGACGACGCAGCTTCGTCAAAAACTTGCTCTGGTTGAACAAGGGGATGCCGGTCAATACCAGTCTCGTGACAGCCCCCTCCCCCCCCCCCGCAATATTATCAGCATCTGCCACTCCCACCCATGTTGGTGTACCTTTCAGGCAATAGACAAGAAATACCTCCTTGTAGTGATTACCGGCCATGTGGCTTCTGATGTTGCTGCTCCCTGTGCCTGGTTGCTTGACCATGAAGCTGCACAACAAGCANCCCCCCCCCCCGCAATATTATCAGCATCTGCCACTCCCACCCACGTTGGTGTACCTTTCGGGCAATAGACAAGAAAAACCTCCCTGTAGTGATTACCGGCCATGTGGCTTCTAAGGCTGCTGCTCCCTGTGCCTGGCTGCTTGACCATGAAGCTGCATAACAAGCAAGGCCTCGTCCCTGCAGCATCCGCAATGGGGAACAAACCCTTCTAATGCAATGTGTCCTTTGTGCCTTTCTGCGCATCTCCCACCCGCAGCTGCTTGTCAAACAACGCTCGCCACTTCACTTCAGGATCCTCTACCGGTACCCACTTCCATCCCTCTTTCTTGCCCACCTTCTCCTTCTCGCAGTACCACGGCTTGTACCAATACTTTGGAACATCGTTACCCACTCTCTTCCCCCTAGCAACAGCGATGTACTCTTTCGCCCTGCCTTACTCTCCACACTATCGGCGGGCATCGCTTTCTTTAGTGGCGGCAGAAAAACTGGCACCCTCCCTACCCCGGCTTTCAGCAAAGCCCGGCGTGCCTTCGTCGCTGTTGGCAAGGCTTGCCCTCCACCATGACTCTCCTCCTCCACAACATCCGCTAACGTCGCCGCCGCAAGCCTGTCCACGCTCTTGCTACTCGTCCGCTGTCGTTGCCACCCACTCACCATCCGATGCATCCTCATCCCTCTCCTCGTCCTCCTCATCCCCTTCGTCCATGACCTCCCTCACTGTGTCACTGTCACTCTCCTTCCTCTTCCTCCTCTCCTTGGCTGCTGCTCCCACAGTGAAGCATAGTTGCTTTATTGCGGGTGGTTGGTCCGGGAATGATGTCCACGGGCCTAACACCAACTCAGCCATCTCTGCTGCAATATCGCGCACACTCGTAGCTCCCTTCCAACTCTTCATCTGAAGCAATGTGGCCTCCCGCAGGTGTGCGTTGGTGACGAGGAGATCATACCACATGTGCCAATGGAACATGCGTGGGAACTCCTCGCCCCCCCACCTCGTCCCTATGGGTGCTGACATGCCACTCTTTATTGCTTTCTTCCAGGCGTCGTGCACAAACTTCGGCATTAGGGAGGGTGTGAGGTCAGCAACAAAAACCACGTCGCAGGTCGGGGTAAAGGGGAATGATGGCATGTCTTTCACTTGAGTCACTACCACGTACATCGTTGGCCTATGCGTGGTCTCCCCGCATTCCCACTCTCCAACTCCCTCGACCGCTCTCCCCCCCCTTTCCTTCTTCCTCTTCCTCCTCTTCCTTGACGTTTGCATCGTGATAATATGCATCTAACAAATCTTCTGGGGGCACGGCTATGTCTGTTGTCCGCTCATGAAAAGTCCCCTCGAGCTCCCAACTGCCTATTGTCGCCCCCTCTTCGTTGATCCCTGCGTATGCAGTCTGGGCCGCTGTCTCATTCTCTAACACCTGTGTGTTCCTAGCCCTATGTTCTGCAAAACGATCTTGCCCATCTCTGTCCTTGGAGGACGCTTCTGCTGCACCGTCCACCTCGTCCTGTGCTACAACTATCTCTGCTTCCTCTGTTGCTCTTGTGCCACTTGCTGCTACTGCTGCTACTGCTGTTGCTGATCCTGCTACTGCTGCAGCTGAGGCGCCTATCACTAACACGGCAGCTATAGGCCGTTGCGACTCTTGCTGCTATCCAGGGCAGACAGCCTAGCCAAGTGTTTGTTGATAACTGCGTTGTTGCTGCTCCTGCTGCCTAGGCTGTGACGCAATCTCTGGCTATGGCAACAGTCGTCCTTGCTCTGATTGCTGCTGCTGCATGTGTCGGCTTGTTGGCATGGGATGCAAGGGCACCTTTGTGGGATGCAAAGGCGGCTACTGCCCATGCTGCTGTCTCCCCACACGTGGTTGCCCTTGTTGTGACTGCCCCTGCCGCTGTTGCTACTGCTGCTGCTGCCGCTGCTGCTGCTGCTACATCTGCTGCCGCTGCTGTTGCTGCTACAGCTGCTGCTCCTGCAGCTGCTTCTGTTGAGACAGTTGCTGCTGCTGCTGCTGCAGCACGTGGTAGCCACACCATGTCACTATTTATTGAAGGTCCCTGTTCTTGCTAGTTGATACTTGGTGTTCCCAAACTATTGTTTCCACCTCTGACCATTTGTGACTCGTATTATGAGCTGTGAACGTTGACCACACGCAACAGATTTCTTTGGTCCATGGCAGTACATATGCGTAATTTGGTCGGTCATTGTGCATGGTAGCCACACTGTGCTACAACTTATTGAAGGTTGCTGTACTTGTTAGTTGAAACCATTATTCCAAAACCATTGCTTCCCCCTCTGACCATTTGTAACGATTGTTATGGGTTGTGAACGTTAACCACCCATACTGAAATTCTTTGGTCTTGGTTAGCGATATATACCTAGTTTGGTTGTTCAGTGTGCATAGTAGCCACACCGTGCCACTACGTATTGAAGTTCTTCGTCCTTTTTGTAGATACATAGGGTTCCCAGACCATTGTCTCTCCCTCTGGCTATTTGCGACTCGTGTTATGAGTTATCAATATTGACCACACTAAGTGGACTTCTTTGGTCATAGTCAGTGAGGTATGCATCCTTTGGTTGGTCAGTGTAGACGCTAGCCACACCGTGCCAGTACTTGTTGAAGGTGTTTGTACTTGCTACTTGATAACTAGTGTTCCCATCCCATTGTTTCCTCCACTGACAATTTGTGACGCGTGTTATGAGTGGTCAAAGTTGACCACACACCGTGAAATTCTTTTGGTCATGGTCAGTGACACATGCCAACTTTGGTTTGTCACCATTCATGGTTGCAGAGCTGTGCCACTACGTAGAGAAGGTCCCTGCGCTTGCTAGTTGATGCCTGGTGTTCCCAACCCATTGTTCCCCCCCTGACCAGTTGTGACTTGTATTATGAGTTGTCAACGTTGACCACACATAGCGGATTTCTTTGATCAAAGGCAGTACATATGCGTACTTTGGTCGGTCATTGTGTAAGGTAGCCAAACCGTGCAACTACTTACTGAAGGTCGTAGTAATTGCTAATTTAAAACTAATATTCCGCAACCATTGTTTCCCCCTCTGACCATTTGTGACTCGTGTCATGGGTTGTGAACGCTGACTAGCTATACTGAAATTCTTTGGTCATGGTCAGTGACATGCCTAGTTTGGTTGTTTAGTGTACATAGTAGCCACACCGTGCCACTATGTATTGAAGTTTTTTGTCCTTTCTAGTCAATACATAGGGTTCACAAACCATTGTCTCTCCCTCTGAACCTTTCTGACTCGTGTTGTGAGTTGTCGATGTTGACATCACACAGTGCACTTCTTTGGTTATTATCAGTGACGTATGCATCCTTTGGTTGGTCACTTTGCATGCTAGCCACACAGTGCCACTACTTGTTGAAGGTCTTTGAACTCTTTAGTTGATAACGAGTGTTCCCAACCCATTGTTTTTCCTGCTGACCATTTGTGACTCCAGTTATGAGCTTTTAACGCTGACCACACCCTGTGAAATTGTTTTGGTCATGGTTAGTGGCATATGCCTATTTTCATTTGTCATTGTACATGGTTGCCACGCCGTGTTACTATGTACTGAAGTTCTTTGTGCTTTCTAGTTGATACTCAGTGTTCCCGAACCATTGTTACCCCCTCCGACAATCTATGACTCTTGTTCTGAGTTGTCAAAGTTGACCACATGAAGTGAAATTCTTTGGTCATGGTCAGTGAAATATGCATACTTTGTTTGGTCACTGTGAGTGGTAGCCACACTGTACCTCTGCACATTGAAGGTGTTTTTACTTGCTAATTGAAAAAGAGTATTAACAAACCATTGTTTCCCCGTCTGACCATTTTAACTCGTGTCATGAGTTGTCAAAGTTGACCACACATAGTGACATTCTTTGGTCATGGTCAGTGACACATGCTTACTTTGGTTGGTCATTGTACATGATAGACACACTCTGCAACAACTTATTGAATGCCTCTGTGCTTGCTAGTTTATACCTGGTGTTCCCAAACCATTGTTTCTCCCTCTTACCATTTGTGACTCGTATTATGAGTTGTCAGCGTTGACCACACACATCCGATTTCTTTGGTCAAAGGCAGTAGATATGCCTACTTTGGTCGGTCATTGTGCATGGTAGCCACACTCTGCTACTCCTTATTGAAGTTCCTTGTACTTGCTTGTTGAAAACTAATATTCCGAAACCATTGTTTCCCGCTTGAAAAATTGTGACTCGTGTTATGGGTTGTGAATGTTGACCACCCATATTGAAATTCTTTGGACGTGGTAAGTGACATATCCCCACTTTGGTTGTTTGGTGTGCACAGTAGCCACATCGTGCCACTACGCATTGAAGTTTGTTTTCCTTTCTAGTCGATACAAAGGGTTCCCAAACCATTCTCTCCTTTGAAAATTTGTGACTCTTGTTATGAGTTGTTAATGTTGACCACACATACTGGACTTCTTTGGTCATAGTCTGTGACATATGCATCCTTTGTTTGTTCACTGTGCACGGTAGCCACACTGTGCCACTACTTGTTGAATGTCTTTATACTTGCAAGTTGATAACTAGTGTTCCCAACCCATTGTTTCCCCCTCTGACTGTTAATGACTTGTGTTATGCTTTTTCAACGTTGACCACACACTGTGAAATTTGTTTGGTCATGGTGAGTGGCATATGCCTACTTTTTTTTCTCACTGTGCAAGGTTGCCACGCTGTGTCACTACATACTGAATGTCTTTGTGCTTTATAGTTCATAGCGAGTGTTCCCAAACCATTGTTACCCCCTCTGACTATCTCTAACTCTTGTTGTGAGTTGTCAACATTGACCACATGAAGTGGCATTCTTTGGTCATGGTCAGTGACATATGCATACTTTGGTTGGTCACTGTGCATGGAAGCCACACTGTGCCACTACATATTGAAGGTCCTTGTACTTGCTAATCAATAACTATTATTCACAAACCATTCCATCCCCCTCTGACCATTTTTCACTTGTATTCTGAGTCTCCAATGTTGACCACACATAGTGACATTCGTTGGTGATGGTCAGTGACACATGCATACTTTCGTTGGTCATTGTACATGGTAGCCACGCTGTGCCACTACTTATTGAAGGTCCCTCTGCTTGCTAGTTGATACCAAGTGTTCCCAAAACATTGTTTTCCCTTATGATCATTTGTGACTTGTATTATGAGTTGTCAACGTTGACGACACACAGCGGATTTCTTTGGTGAAAGGCAGTACAAATGCCTACTTTTGTCAGTCATTGTGCATGGTAGCCGCACCGTGTCACCACCTATTGAATGTTGTGGTACTTGTTAGCTGAGAACAAATATTCTGAAACCATTCGTGACTCGTGTTGTGGGTTGTGAACGTTGGCCACCAATATTGAAATTATTTTTTCATGGTCAGTGACATATGCCTAGTTGGTTGTCTGGTGTGCATAGAAGCCACACCGTGCCATTACGTATTGAAGTTCTTTGTCCTTTCTGATCAATACATAGGGTTCCCAAATCATTGTCTCTCCCTCTGACCATTTGTGACTCGTGTTATGAGTTGACAATGTTGACCGCAAATAGTGGACTTCTTTGGTCATAGTCAGTGACGTATACAGCCTTCGGTTGGTCACTATGCATCCTACCCATACATCCTTGTTGAAGGTCATTGTACTTGCTAGTTGACAACTAGTTTTCCCAACCCATTATTTCCCCCATGGACCATTTGTGACTCGTGTTTTGTGTTCTCAACGTTGACCACACACTTTGAAATTCCTTGTGGTCTTGGTTATTGGCATATGCCTAGTTTGGTTTGTCACTATAGATGGTTGCCACGCCGTGTCAGTACATGCTGAAGGTCTTTGTACTTTCTAGTTGATAGCCAACGTTCCCAAACCATTGTTACCCCCCTCTGACTACCTGTAACTCTTGTTGTGAGTTGTCAATGTTGACCACATGAAGTAAAATTCTTTGGTCATGGTTACTGACATGTGCATACTTTGGTTGGTCAATGTGCATGGTAGCCACACTGTGCCACTACATATTGAAGGTCTTTGTACTTGCTAATGAATAACTAGTACTCACAAACAATGTTTTCCCCCTCTGACCATTTGTGACTCGTGTTATGAGTTTTCCAAATTGACCACACATAGTGACATTCTTCGGTCATTGTCAGTGACACATGCCTACTTTGGTTGGTCATGGTACATGGTAGCCACACCGTGCCACTACTTATGGAAGGTCCTTGTGCTTGGTACTTGATACCTGGTGTTCCCAAAGCATTGTTTTCCCTTATGGCCATTTGTGACTCGTATTATGAGTTGTCAACGTTAATGACACACAGCCAATTTCTTTGGTAAAAGGCAGTACATATGCCTTCTTTGGTCGATCATTGTGCATGGTAGGCACACCGTGCTACTACTTATTGAAGGTTGTTGTACTTGCTAGTTGAAAACTAATATATTTAAACCGTTGTTTCCCCCTCTGACCATTTGTGACTCGTGTTATGGGTTGTCAACGTTGACCAACCATACTGAAATTCTTTGGTCATGGTCAGTGACATATGCCTAGTTTGGTTGTTTGGTGTGCATAGTAGCCACACTGTGCCACTACGTATTGAAATGCTTTGTCCTTTTTAGGCAATACATAGGGTGTCCAAACAAGTTTCTTGCCCCTTTACCATTTGTGACTCGTGTTATGAGCTGTCAATGTTGACCACACATAGTGGACTTTTTTGGTCATTGTCAGTGAGGAATGCATCATTTTGTTGGTCACTGTGCACGCTAGCCACATCGTGCCACTACTTGTTGAAGGTATTTGTACTTCCTAGTTGATAACTACTGTTCCTAACCCATTGTGTCCCCCTCTGACCATTTGTGACTCGTGTTATGCGTTTTCGGCGTTGACCACACACTGTGAAATTCTTTTGGTCATGGTTAGTGACATATGCCTACTTTTGTTTGTCACGATACATGGTGACCATGCCGTGTCACTATGTACTCAAGGTCTTTGTGCTTTTTAAATGAAAATAAGTGTCCCCAAAACATTGTTACCCTCTCTGACTATGTGTGACTCTTGTTGTGAGTTGTCAAAGTTTACCACATGAAGCGAAATTCTTTGGTCATGGTCAGTGACATATGCATACTTTGGTTGGTCACTGTACATGGTAACAACACTGTGCCACTACATATTGAAAGACATAATACTTGCTAGTTGATAACTAGTATTCACAAACCATTGTTTTCTCCTCTGACTATTTGTGACTCGTGCTATGAGTCACAAACCAAAGTTTACCACACATAGTGACATTCTTTGGTCATGGTCAGTGACACATGCCTGCTTTGGTTGGTCAATGTACTTGGTAGCCACACCGTGCCAGTACTTGTTAAAGGTCCAAGTGCTTGCTAGTTAATACCTGGTGTTCCTAAACCATTGTTTCCCCCTCAGAACATTTGTGACTCGTATAATGAGTTGTCAACATTGACCACACACAACGGATTTCTCTGGTCAAAGGCAGTACATATGCCTACTTCGGTCGGTCATTGTGCATGGAAGCCACACTCTGCTACTGCTTATTTAAGGTCGTTGTACTTGCTATTTGAAAACCAATATTCCAAAACCATTGTTTCCCCCTCTGACCATTTGTGACTCCTGTTATGGGTTGTGAATGTTGACCACCCATACCAAAATTGTTTGGTCTTGGTAAGTGACATATGCCTAGTTTGGTTATTTGATGTGCATTGTAGCCACACCGTGCCACTACGTATTGAAGTTCTTTATCCTTTCTAGTCGATACATAGGGTTTCAAAACGATTCTCTCCCTCTGAGAATTTGTGACTCTTGTTATGAGTTGTCAATATAGACCACACATAGTAGATTTCTTTGTACATAGTCAGTGACGTATGCATCCTTTGGTTGGTCACTGTACACACTAGCCACACCGTGCCACTACTTGTTGAAGGTCTTTGTACTTGATAGTTGATAACAAGTATTTCCAACCCATTGTATCCCCCTCTGACTATTCATGACTCGTGTTATGAATTTTCAACGTTGACCACACACTGTGAAATTCTTTCCGTCATGGTTAGTGGCATGTGCCTACTTTGGTTTCTGACCGTACATGGTTGCCACACTGTGTCACTATGTACTCAATGTCTTTGTGATTTCTAGGTAATAGCGAGTGTTCACAAACCATTGTTACCCCCTCTGACTATCTGTGACTCTAGTTGTAAGTTGTCAATGTTGACCACATGAAGTGAAGTTATTCGGTCATGGTCAGTGACATATGCATACTTTGGCTGGTCACTGTGCATGGTAGCCAGACTGTGCCACTACATATTGAAGGTCTTTGTACTTGCTAATCGGTAGCTAGTATTCACAAACCAATGTTTCCCCCTCTGATTATTTGTGACTCGTATTATGGGTTAAGAATGTTTGCCACCCATACTGATATTCTTTGGTCATGGTCAGTGACATATGCCTAGTTTGGTTGTTCGGTGTACATAGTAGCCACAACGTGCTACTTTGTATTGAATTTCTTTGTCCTTCCTAGTCAATACATAGGGTTCCCAAACCATTGTCTCTCCCTCTGACCATTTTTGCCCCGTATTCTGACTTTTTAATAAAGACCACACATAGTGGACTTCTTTGGTCATAGTCAGTGACATATCCATCATTTGGTTGGTCATTGTACAAGCTAGCCACGCCGTGCAACTACTTGTTGAAGGTCTTTGTACTTGCTAGTTGATATCCAGTGTTGCCAACACATTGTTTCTTCTTATGATTTGTGACTCGTGTTATGAGTTTTCAACGTTGACCATACTGTGAAATTCTTTTGGTCATGGTTAGTGGCATATGCCTACTTTGGGTTGTCATTGTACATCGTTGCCACACTGTGTTACTAGGTACGGAAGGTCTTTGTGCTTCCTAGTTGATAGCCAGTGAGCCCAAACCATTGTTACCCCCCCTGAGTATCTGTGACTCTTGTTGTGAGTTCTCAACGTTGACCACCAGAAGTGAAATTCTTTGGTCATGGTCAGTGGCGTATGCATACTTTGGTTGGTCACTATGCATGGTAGCCACATTGTGCCACTACATATTGAAGATCTTTGTACTTCCTAATCAATGACTAGTATTCACAGACCATTGTTTTCCCCTTTGACCATTTGTGACTCGTATTATGAGTTGCCAACGTTGACCACACAAAACAGATTTCTTTGGTCAAAGGCAGTACACGTGCCTACTTTGGTTGGTCATTGTGCATCGTAGCCACACCGTGCTACTACTTATTCAAGGTCATTGTACTTGCAAGTTGAAAACTAGTATTCGAACACCATTGTTACCCTCTCTGAACATTTGTGACTCGTGTTATGGGTTGTGAACGTTGACCAACTATACTGAAATTCTTTGGTCATGGTCAGGGATGTATGCCTAGTTTGGTTGCTTGGTGTGCAGAGTAGCCTCACCGTGCCACTACGTATTGAAGTTCTTTTTCCTTTCTAGTCGATACATACGGTTCCTGAACCAGGGTCACCCTCTGACCATTTGTGCCTCGTGTTCTGAGTTGTCAATAAAGACCACACATAGTTGACTTCTTTGGTCATAGTCAGTGACATATGCATCCTTTGGTTGGTCACTGTGTACGCTAGCCACACCGTACCACTACGTGTTGAAGCTCTTTGTACTTGCTAGTTGATGACTTGTGTTCCCAACCCATTGTTTCCTCCTCTGATCAATTTGGACTCGTGTTATGAGTTTTCAAAGTTGACCACAGTGTGAAATTGTTGTGATCATCGTTAGTGGCATATGCCTACTTTGGTTTGTCACTGTACATTGTTGCCATGCCGTGTCACTACGTACGGAAGGTCCTTGTATTTTCTAGTTGATAGCCAGTGTTCCGAAACCATTGTTACCCCCTCTGACTATGTGTGACTCTTGTTGTGAGTTGTCAATGTTGACCACATGAAGTGAAATTATTTGGTCATGGTCAGTGACATATGTATACCTTGGTTGGTCACTCTGCATGGTAGCCACACTGTGCCACTACATATTGAAGGTCGTTGTACATGCTAATCAATAACTAGTATTCACAAACCATTGTTTCCCCCCTGTGACGTTGTGTGACTCGTGTTATCAGTTGTCAAAGTTGACCACACATAGTGACATTTTTTGGTCATGATCAGTGACACATGCCTACTTTGGTTGGTCATTGTACATGGTAGCCACACCGTGTCACTACTTATAGAAGGTCCCTGTGCTTGCTAGTTGATACTTGGTATTCCCAAACCATTGTTTCCCCCCTCTGACCATTTGTGACTTGCGTTATGAGTTGTGAACGTTGACCACACACAACTGATTTCTTTGGTCAAAGGCAGTATATATGCATCATTTGGTCGGTCATTTTGCATGGTAGCCACACTATGCTACAACTTATTGAATGTTTTTGTACTTGCTATTTGAAAACCAATATTCCAAAACTATTATTTCCCCCTCTGACCATTTGTGACGAATATTATGGGTTGTGAACGTTAACCATCCATGCTGAAATTCTTTGGTCGTGGTCTGTGATCTATGCCTAGTTTGGTTGTTCGGTGTGCATAGTAGCCACACCGTGCCACTATGTATTGAAGTTCTTTGTCCTTTCGTGTCAATTCATAGGGTTCCCAGACCATTGTCGCTCCCTCACGCCATTTGCCACTCATGTTATGAGCTGTCAATGTTGACCACACAAAGTGGATTTCTTTGGTCATAGTCACTGACGTATGCATCCTTTGGGTTGTCAGTGTACACGCTAGCCACACTGTGCCACTACTTGTTGAAGGTGTGTGTACGTGCTAATCGATAACTAGTGTTCCCATCCCATTGTTCCTCCTCTGAAAGTTTGTGACGCGTGTTATGAGTGGTCAAAGTTGACCACACACTTTGAAATTCTTTTGGTCCTGGTCAGTGACACATGCTTACATTGGATTTTCACTAATCATGGTTACCACGCCATGCCACTACGTACTGAAGGTCCCAGTCCTTGCTAGTTGATACCTCATGTTCCCAAACCATTGTTCCCCCCCCCCCCTGACCATTTGTGACTTGTATTATGAGTTGTCAACGTTGACCACACACAACGGATTTCTTTGGTCAAAGGCAGTATATATGCGTACCTTGGTCAGTCATTGTATATGGTAGCCAAACTGTGCTACTACTTACTGAAGGTCGTTGTAATCGCTACTTGAAAACTAATATTCCGCAACCATTGTTTTCCCCTCTGACCATTTGTGAGTCGCGTTATGGGTTGTGAACGCTGACCACCCATACTGAAATTCTTTGGTCATGGTCATTGACATGCCTAGTTTGGTTGTTCCGTGTACATAGTAGCGACACTGTACCACTTTGTATTGAAGTTCTTATTCCTTTCTAGTCGATACATAGGGTTCCCAACACATTGCCTCTCCCTCTGACCATTTGTGACTCGTGTTATGAGTTGTCGATGTTGACCACACACATTGGACTTCTTTGGTTATAGTCAGTGACGTATGCATCCTTTGGCTGGTCACTGTGCATGCTAGCCAGACCATGCCACTACTTGTTGAAGGTCTTTGTACTTGCTAGTTGATAACCAGTGTTCTCAACCCACTGTTTCCCCCCTCTGACCATTTGTTACTCGTGTAATGAGTTTTCAACGTTGACCACACACTGTGAAATTCTTTTGGTCATGATTATTGGCATATGCCTACTGTTTTTTATCACTAAACATGGTTGCCACGCCGTTTCACTACGTACTGAAGGTCTTTGTGTTTTCTAGTTCATAGTCAGTGTTCCCAAACCATTGTCAATCCCTCTGACTATCTGTGACTCTTGTTGTGAGTTGTCAATGTTGACCGCATGAATTGAAGTTCTCTGGTCATGGTCAATGACATATGCATACTTTGGTTGGTCACTGTGCATGGTAGCCACACTGGGCCACTACATATTGAAGGTCTTTGTACTTGCTAATCAATAACTAGTATTCACAAACCATTATTTCGCCCTCTAAACATTTGTGACTCGTGTTATGAGGTTTCAAAGTTGACCACACACAGTGACATTCTTTGGTCATGGTCAGTGACACATGCCTACTTTGGTTGGTTATTGTACATGGTAGCGACACCTTGCCACTACTGATTGAAGGTCCATGTGCTTGCTAGTTGATACCTGGTGTTTCCAAACAATCTTCGCCCCCTCTGATCATTTATGACTCTTATCATGAGTTGTCAATGTTGACCACAGACAGCAGATTTCTTTGGTCAAAGGCAGTAGATATGCCTTCTTTTGCCGGTCATTGTGCACGGTAGCCACACCGTGCTACTGCTTATTCAAGGTCATTGTTCTTGCAAGTTGAAAACTAATATTCCAAAACCATTGCTTCCCCCTCTGACAATTTGTGACTCGTGTCATGGGTTATGAACGTTGACCACCTATACTGAAATTCTTTGGTCATTGTCAGTGAAATATGCCTCTTTTGATTGTTTGGTGTGCATAATAGCCACACAGTGCCACTATGTGTTGAAGTTCTTTGTTCTTTGTAGTTGGTACATAGGGTTCCTAAACCATTTTCTCTCCCTCTCACCATTTGTGACTTGTGTTATGAGTTGTCAATGTTGACTACACACAGTGGACTTTCTTGGTCATAGTCAGTGACGTATGCATTCTTTGGTTGGTCCCTGTGTACGCTAGCCACACCGTGCCACTACTTGTTGAAGGTCTTTGTACTTGCTAGTTGATAACTAGTGTTCCCAACCCATTATTTCCCCCTCTCAGCATTTGTGACTCGTGTTATGAGTTTCCAACGTTTACCACACACCATGAAATTCTTTTGGTCATTGTTCATGGCAAATGCCTATTTTGGTTTGTCACTGTACACGGTTGCCGTGTCATTGCATACTGAAGATGTTTATGCTTTCTAGTTGATAGCAAGTGTTCCCAAACCATTGTTACCCCCTCTGACTATCCGTTACTCTTGTTGTGAGCTGTCAACGTTGACCACATGAACTGAAATTCTTTGGTCATGGTCAGTGACATATGCATACTTTGGTTGGTCACTGTGCATGGTAGCCACACTGTGCCACTACATATTGAAGGTCTTTGTACTTGCTAACCAATACATTGTATCCCCCTTTGATCATTTGTTACTCGTGTTATGCGTTGTCAAAGGTGACCACACATAGTGACATTCTCTGGTCATGGTGAGTAACACATGCCTACTTTGGTTGGTCATTGTACATGGTAGCCACATCGTGCCACTACTTATTGAAGGTCGTGGTGCTTGCTAGCTGATACCTGGTGTTCCCAAACCATTGTTTCCCCCTCTGACCATTTGTGACTCGTATTATGCGCTGTCAACGTTGACCACACACAGTGGATTTCTTTGGTCAAAGGCAATACATATGCCTACTTTGGTCTGTCATTTAGCATGGTAGCCACACCGTGCTAGTACTTATTGAAGGTCGTTGTACTTGCTAGTTGAAAAGTAATATTCCAGAACCATTGTTTCCGCCTATGATGAGTTGTGACTCGTGTTATCGTTTTTGAACGTTGACCACATATTCTGAAATTCTTTGGTCATGGTCAGTGACATATGCCTAGATTGGTTGTGCATTACGTAGAGTAGCCACACTGTGCCACTACGAGTTAAAGTTCTTTGTCCTTTCTAGTAGATACATAGGGTTCCTAAACCATTGTCTCTCCCTCTGACCATTTGTGACTTGTGTTATGAGTTGTCAATGTTGACCACACATAGTGGACTTCTTTGTTCATATTCAATGACATATGCATCCTTTGGTTGGTCGCTGTGCATGCTAGCCACACCGTGCCACTACTTGTTGAAAGTCCTTGTACTTGCTAGTGGATAACTAGTCTTTCCAACCCATTGTTTCCCCTTCCAACCATTTGCGACTCATGTTATGAGTTTTCAACGTTGACCACACACTTTGAAACTCTTTTGGTCATGGTTAGTGGCATATGCGTACTTTGGTTTTTCAGTGAACATGGTTGCCACGCCGTGTCACTACGTACCAAAGGTCTTTGTGCTTTCTAGTCGATAGCCAGTGTGCCCAAACCATTGTTTTGCCCTCTGACTATGTGCGACTCTTGTTGTTAGTTGTCAATGCTGACCACATGAAGTGAAATTCTTTGGTCATGGTCAGTGACATATGCATTATTTGGTTGGTCACTGTGCATGGTAGCCACTCTGCGCCACTATATATTGAAGATATTTGTCCTTGATAATCGATAACTAGTATTCACAAACCATTGTTTCCCCCTCTGACCATTTGTGACTCGTGTTATGGGTTGTGAACGTTGACCACCCATACTACAATTATTTGGTCATGATCAGTGACATATGCCTACTTTGGTTGTTTGGTGTGCATAGTAGCCACACCGTGCCACTACGTATTGAAGTTCATTGTCCTTTCTAGTTGATACACAAGGGTCCCAAACCGTTGTCTCTCCCTCTGCCTATTTGTGACTCGTGTTATGAGTTGTCAATGTTGACCACACATTGTGGAACTGTTTGGTCATAGTCAGTGATGTATGCATCCTTTGGTTGGTCAATATGTATGCTAGCCACACCGTGCCACTTCATGTTGAACTTCTTTGTACTTCCTAGTTGATAACGAGTGTTCCCAACCCATTGTTTTCCCCTCTGACCATTTGTGACTCGTGTTATGAGTTTTCAACGTTGACCACACACTGTGAAATTCTGATGGTCATGGTTTGTGGCATATGCCTACTTTGGTTTGTCACTGTACATGGTTGCCATGAAACTGCGTACTGAAGGTATTTGTGCTTTCTATTTGATAGCGAGTGTTCTTAAACCATTGTTACTCCCGCTGACTATCATTAACTCTTGTTGTGAATTGTCAACGTTGACCACATGAAGTGAAATCCTTTGGTCATGGTCAGTGACATATGCATACTTTGGTTGGCCACTGTGCATGGTAGCTACAATGTGCCACTACATATTGAAGGTCTTTGTACTTGCTAATCAATAACTAGTATTCACAATTATTTGTTTCCCCCTCTGACCATTTGTGACTCGTGATATGAGTTGTTAACTTTGTCCACACACAGCAGATTTGTTTGGTCGGAGGGAATACATATGCCTACTTTGGTCGGTCATTGTGAATGGTAGCCACACCGTGCCACTACTTATTCAAGGTTGTTGTACTTGCTAGTCGGAAACTAATATTCCAAAATAATTGTTTCCCCCTCTGACCATTTGTGACTTGTGTTATGGGCTGTGAACGTTGACCACTCATACTGAAATTCTTTCGTCATGGTCAGTGACATATGCCTAATTTGGTTGTTTGGTGTGCATAGTAGCCACACCGTGCCACTACATATTGATATTCTTTGTCCTTTGTAGTCAATACATAGGGTTCCCAAACCATTGTCTCTCCCTCTGACCATTTGTGACTTGTGTTATGAGTTATAAATGTTGACCACACATAGTGGACTTATTTGGTCATAGTCAGTGACGGATGGATCCTTTGGTTGGTCACCATGCACGCTAGACACACCGTTGTACTTGCTAGTTGATAACTAGAGTTCCCAACCCATTGTTTCCCCCTCTGACCATTTGTGACTCGAGCTATGACATTTCAACGTTGACCACACGCGGTGAAAGTCTTTTGGTCATGGTTAGTGGCATATGCCTTTTTTGGTTTGTTACTGTACATGGCTGCCACGCCGCGTAACTACGTACTTAAGGTCTTTGTGCTTTGTAGTTGATAGCCAGTGTTCCCAAACCATTGTTACCCCCTATGACTATCTGTGATGCTTGTTGTGAGTTGTCAATGTTAACCACATAAAGTGAAATTCGTTGGTGATAGTCTGTAACATATGCATACTTTGGTTGGTCACCGTGCATGGTAGCCACACTATGCCACTACACATTGAAGGTCTTTGTACTTTCTGATCGAAAACTAGTATTCAAAAACCATTATCTTCCTTCTGACCATTTCTGACTCGTGTTACGAGTTGTCAACATTGACCACACACATTGACATTCTTCGGTCATGGTCAATGACACATGCCTTTTTTGGTTCGTCATTGTACATGGTAGCCAAACCTTGCCACTACTTGTTGAAGGTCTTTGTGCTTGCTAGTTCATACCTGGTGTTCCCAAACTATTGTTTCCTCGTCTTGCCATTTGTGACTTGTATTATGAGTTTTCAACGTTGACCACACACAGCGGATTTCTTTGGTCAAAGGCAGTACATATCCTTATGTTAGTCGGTCATTGTGCACAGTAGCCACACTGTACTACAACGTATTCAAGGTTGATGTCCTTGCTAGTTGAAAACTAATGTTTTGAAACCATTGGTTCCCCCTCTGACCATTTGTGACTCGTGTTATGGGTTGTGAACATTGACTACCCATACTGAAATTATTTGGTCATGGTCAGTGACATATGCCTAGTTTGGTTGTTCAGTGTGCATAATAGCCACACTGTGCCACTACGTATTGAAGTTATTTGTCCTTTCTAGTCAATAAATAGGGTTCCCAAACCATTATCTCTCCCTCCGACCATTTGTGACTCGTGTTATGAGTTGTAAATGCTGACCACAGATAGTGGAATTCTTTGGTCACAGTGAGTGAGGTATGCATCCTTTGGTTGGTCACTGTGCACGCTAGCCACACCGTGCCACTACTTGCTGAAGGTCCTTGTACTTGGTAGTTGACAACTAGTGTTCCCAACCCATTGTTTCCCCCTCTGACCATTTGTGACTCGTTTTATGAGTTTTCAATGTTGACCACACACTGTGAAATTCTTTTCTTCATGGTTAGTGGCATATGCCTACTTTGGTTTGTCAATGTACATGGTTGCCACGCCGTGTCACTACTTACTGAAGGTCTTTGTGGTTTCTAGTTGATAGCCAGTGTGCCCAGACCATTGTTACCCCCTTTGCCTATCTGTGACTCTTGTTGTGAGTTGTCAATGTTGACCACATGAAGTGAACTTCTTTGGTTATGGTCAGTGGCATATGAATACTTTGGTTGGTCACTGTCCATGGTAGCCACAGTGTGCCACTACACATTGAAGGTCTCTGTACTTGCTAATCTATAACTAGTATTCACAACCCATTGTTCGCCCCTCTGACCATTTGTGACTCCTGTTATGATTTGTCAAAGTTATCACACACGGTGACATTCTTTTCTCATGGTCAATGACACATGCCTAATTTGGTTGGTCATTGTTCATGGTAGCCACATCGTGCCACTACTTATTGAAGGTCCATGTGCTTGCTTGTTGACACCTGGTGTTGGCAAACCATTGTTTCTACATATGACCACTTGTGACTCGTATTTTGAGTTGTCAACATTGACCACACACAACAGATTCCTTTGGTCAAAGCCAGTACATTTGCCTACTTTGGCCGGTCTTTGTGCATGGTAGCCACACTGTTCTAGTACATTTTGAAGGTCCATGTACTTGCTAGTTGAAAACTAATATTCTGAAACCATTGTTTCCCCCTTTGACCATTTGTTACTTGTGTTATGGGTTGTGAACGTTGACCACCCATACAAAACTTCTTTGGTCATGATCAGTGATGTATGCCTGGTTTGGTTGTTCAGTGTGCATAGTAGCCACACCGTACAACTACATATTGAGATTCTTTGTCTTTCTGGTCGATACACAGGGTTCATTAACGATTGTCTCTCCCTCTGTCTATTTGTGACTTGTGCTATGAATTTTCAATGTTGACCACACATAGTGGACTTCATTGGTCATAATCAGTGACGTATGCATCCTTTGGTTGGTCACTGTGCACGCTAGCCACACCGTGCCACTACTTGTTCAAGGTCTTTGTCCTTGCTAGGGGATAACTAGTCTTCCCAACCCATTGTTTCCCCCTCTAACCTTTTGTGACTCGTGTTATGATTTTTCAACGTTGACCACACAGTGTGAATTTCTTTTGGTCATGTTTAGTGGCATATGCCTACTTCGGTTTGTCACTGTACATGGTTGCCACGCCGTGTCACTGCGTTCTGAGGGTCTTTGTGCTTTCTAGTTGATACCCAGTGTTCCCAAACCATTGTTACCCCCTCTGACTATCTGTGACTCTTGTTGTGAGTTGTCAACGTTGACCACATGAAGTGAAATTCTTTGGTCATGGTCACTGACATATGCATGCTTTGGTTGGTCACTGTGCATGGTAGCCACTACATATTGAAGGTTTTTTTACTTGCTAATTGATAGCTAATATTCTCAAACCATTGTTTTCCCCTCTGAATATTTGTGACTCGTGTTATGAGTTGTCAAAGTTGACCACACATAGTGACATTCTCTGGTCATGGTCATAGACACATGTCTACTTTGGTTGCTCATCATACATGGTAGCCACAACGTCCCACTACTTATAAAAAGTCCCTGTGTTTGCTAGTTGATACCTGGTGTTCCGAAACCATTGTTTCCCCCTCTGACCATTTGTGACTTGTATTATGAGTTGCCAACGTTGACCAAACACAGCAAATTTCTTCGGTGAAAGGCAGTACATGTGCCTACATTGGTCATTCATTGTGCATGGTAGCCACGCTATGCTACTACGTATTCAATGACATTGTACTTGCTAGTTGAAAACTAGTTTTCTGAAACCATTTTTTCCATCACTGACCATTTGTGACTCGTATAATATGTTGTGAACATTGACCACCCATACTGAAAATCTTTGGTCATGGTCAGTGACATATGCCTAGTTTGGTTGTTTGATGTGCATAGTAGCCATACCGTGCCACGACGCATTTAACTTCTTTGTCCTTTCCAATCAATACATAGGGTTCCCAAACCATTGTCTCTCCCTCTGACCATTCCTTACTCGTGTTATGAGTTGTCAATGTTGACCACACAAAGTGGACTTCTTTGGTCATAGTCAGTGACGTATGCATCCTTTGGTTGGTCACTATGCACCCTAGCCACACCATGCCACTACTTGTTGAAGGTGTTTGTACTTGCTAATTGATAACTAGTGTTCCCAACCTGTTGCTTCCCCCTCTAACTATTTTCGACTCTTGTTGTGATTTGTCAACGTTGACCACATGAAGTGAAATTCTTTGGTCATGGTCAGTGACATATGCATACTTTGGTTGGTCATTGTGCATGGTATCGACACTGTGCCACTACATATTGAAGGTCGTGAGCTTGCTAGTCGATAACTAGTATTCACAAACAATTGTTTCTCCCTCTGACCATTTGTGACCTGTGTTGTGAGTTGTCAAAGTTGACCACACATATTGACATTCTTTGGTCATGGTCAGTGACAAATGCTTGCTTTGGTTGGTCATTGTACATTATAGCCACACCGTGCCACTAGTTGTTGAAGGTCCCTGTGCTTGCTAGTTGATACCTGGTGTTCCCAAACCATTGTTTCCCCCTCTGAACATTTTTGAATCGTAGTATGAGTTGTCAATGTTGACCACACACAACGGATTTCTTTGGTCAAAGGCAGTACATATGCCTACTTTGGTTGGTCATTGTGCATGGTAGCCACACCGTGCTACTACTTATTGAAGGTCTTTGTACTTGCTAGTCAAAAACTAAGATTCCAAACCCATTGTTCCCCCATCTGACCATTTGTGACTCGTGTTGTGGTTTGTGAACTTTAACCAGCCATACTGAAATTCTTCGGTCATGGTCAGTGACATAGGCCTAGTTTGGTTGTTCGGTGTGCATAGTAGCCACACCGTGCCACTTTGTATTGAAGTTTTTTGTCCTTTGTTGTTGATACATAGGGTTCCGAAACCATCGTCTCTCCCTCTGAGCATTTTTGGCTCGTCCTATGCGTTGTCAATGTTGACCACACATAGTAGACTTCTTTGGTCATAGTCAGTGACGTATGCATCTTTTGGTTGGTCACTGTGCACGCTAGCCACATCGTGCCACTACTTGTTCAAGATCTTTGTACTTTTTAGTTGATAACTAGTGTTTTGCAACCCATTGTTTCCCCCTCTGACCATTTGTGACTCGGGTTATGAGTTTTCAACGTTGACCAGACAATGTGAACTTCTTTTGGTCATGTTTAGTGGCATATACCTACTTCGGTTTGTCACTGTACATGGTTGCCACGCCGTGTCACTACGTACTGGAGGTCTTTGTGCTTGTTAGTTGATAGCCAGTGTTCCCAAACCATTGTTATCCCCTCTGACTATCTGTGACTCTTGTTGTGATTTATCTACCACATGAAGTGAGATTCTTTGGTCATGGATTGTGACATATGCATACACTGGTTGGTCACTGTGCATGGTAGCCACACTGTGGCACTACATATTGAATGTCTTTGTATTTCCTTGTCGGTAACTTGTATTCACAAACCATTATTTTCCCCTCTGACCATTTCTGACTCGTGTTACGAGTTGTCATAATTGACCATACATAGTGACATTCTTTGGTCATGGTCAGTGACTCATGCCTACTTTGGTTGGTCATTGTACATGGTAGCCACATTGTGCCACTACTTATTGAAGGACCCCGTGCTTGCTATTTGATACCTGGTGTTCCCAAACCATTGTTTCCCCCCTGCGACCATTTGTGACTTGTATTATGAGTTGTCAACGTTGACCACACACAGCTGATATCTTTGGTGAAAGGGAGTATGTATGCCTACATTTGTCGGTCATTGTGAATGGTAGCCACAAAGTGCTACTACTCATTAAAGGTTGTTGTACTTGATAGTTGAAAACTAGTCTTTTGAAACCATTGTTTCCCCCTCTTACCATTTGTGACGCGTGTTATGGGCTGTGAACGTTGACCACCCATACTGAAATTCTTTGGTCATGGCTATTGACATATGCCTAGTTTGGTTATTTGATGTGCATAGTAGCCACATAGTGCTTCTACGTATTGGAGTTATTTGTCACTTCTTGTCAATAGATAGGGTTCCCAAACCATTTTCACTCCCTCTGACCATTTGTTGCTCGTGTTATGAGTTGTCACACATAGTGGACTTCTTTGGTCATAGTAAGTGACGTATGCATCCTTTGGTTGGTCACTGTGCACTCTAGCAACACCGTGCCACTGCTTGTTGAAGGTGTCTGTACTTGCTAGTTGATAACTAGTGTTCCAAACCAATGGTTTTCCCCTTAGACTATTTTTAACTCGTGTGATGATTTTTCAACGTCGACGACACACTGTGAAATTCGTTTGGTAATGGTTAGTGGCATATGCCTACTTTGGTTTGTCACTCTACATGGTTTCCACGCTGTGTCACTACGTACTGAAGGTCTTTGTGCTTCCTAGTTGATAGCCAGTGTTCCCAAACCATTGTTACCCCCTCTGAGTATCTGTAACTCTTGTTGTGAGTTGTCAACGTTGACCACATGAAGTGAAATTCTTTGGTCATGGTCAGTGACATATGCATACATTTGTTGGTCACTGTGCATGGTAGCCACACTGTGCCACTACACATTGAAGGTCTGTCAACTTGCCATACGATCAATAGTATTCACAAACCATTGTTTAACCCTCTGACCATTTGTGACTCGTGTTATGAGTTGTCGACATTGAACACACATAGTGACATTCTTTGGTCATGGTCAATGACACATGCCTACTTTGGGTGGTCATTGTACATGTTTGCCACACTGTGCTACTACTTATTGAAGGTCCCTGTGCCTGCTAGTTGATACCTGGTCTTCCCAAACCATTGTTTACTGCTCTGACCATTTGTGACTCGTATTATGAGTTGTCAATGTTGACCACACACATCGGGTTTCTTTGGTCAAGGGCAGTACATATGCCTACTTTGTTCGGTCATTGTGCATAGTAGCCACACCGTGCTAGTACTTATTGAAGGTCGTTGTACTTGCTAGTTGAAAACTAATATCTAGATACCATTGTTTCCCCATCTGACAATTTGTGACTCATGTTATGGGTTGTGAACGTTGACCACCCATACTGAAATTATTTGGTCATGGTCAATGAAATATAAATAGTTTGGTTGTTCAGTGTGCATAGTAGCCACACTGTACCACTATGTATTGAAGTTCTTTATCCATACTAGTCGATACAAAGGGTTCTCAAACCATTGTCTCTCCTTTTGATCATTTGCGCGTCGTCTTATGGGTTTTCAATGTTGACCCCACATAGTGGACTTCTTTGGTCATACCCAGTGACGTATGCATCATTTGTTTAGTCACTGTGTAAGCTAGCCACACCGTGCCACTACTTGTTGAATGTCTTTGTACTTGCTAGTTGATAACTAGTGTTCCCAACCCATTGTTTTTCCCTCGCACCATTTGTGACTCTTGTAATGAGTTTTCAACGTTAACCGCACATCGTGAAGTTATTTTAGTCATGGTTAGTGGCATATGCCTACTTTAGTTTGTCACTATACACAGTTCCCACGCTGTGTCACTATGTATTGAAGGTCTTTGTGCTTTCTAGTTGATAGCCAGTGTGTCCAAACCATTGTTAACCCCTTTGACTATCTTTGACTCTTGTTGTGAGTTTTCAACGCTAACCACATGAAGTGAAATTATTTGGTCATGGTCAGTGACATATGCATACTTTGGTTGGTCACTGTGCATGGTAGCCACACTGTTCCACTACATGTTTAGGGTCTTTGTACTTGCTAATCAATAACTAGTATTCACAAACCATTGTTTCCCCCTCAGACCATTCGTGACTTGTAATATGAGTTGTCAAAGCTGACCACACATAGTGACATTCTTTGGTCATGGTCTGTGACACATGCCTACTTTGGTTGGACATGTACATGGTAGCCACACCCTACCACTACTTATTGAAGGTCCTTGTGCTTGCTAGTTGATACTTGGTGTTCCCAAAACATTGTTTTCCCCTTTGACCTTTTGTGATTGGTATTATGAGCTGTGAATGATGACCACACACAACGGATTTCTTTGGTCAAAGGCAGTACATATGCCTGTTTTGGTCAGTCATCCTGCATGGTAGCCACACCGTGCTACTACTTATTGAAGGTCGTTGTACTTGCTAGTTCAAAACTAATATTCTGAAACCATCGTTTCCTCCTCTGACCATTCGTGACTCGTTATTTGGGTTGTGAACGTTGACCATCCATACTGAACTTATTTGGTCATGGTCAGTCACATATGCCTAGTTTGGTTGCTCGGTGTGCATAGTAGCCAGACTGTGCCAGTAAGTATTGAGGATTTTTTGTCCTTTTTAGTTGATACAGAGGGTTCCCAAACCATTGGCTCTCCTTCCGACCATTTGTGACTCGTGTTATGAGTTGTTAATGTTGACTAGACAGTGGACTTCTTTGGTCATATTCAGTGACGTATGCATCCTTTGGTTGGTGACTGTGCATGCTAGCAACAACGTGCCACTACTTGTTGATGATCTTTGTGCTTGCTACATTATAACTAGTGTTCCCAACCCATTGCTTTCCCTTTTGACCATTTGTGACTCGTGTTATGACTTTTAAACATTGACCACACACTGTGAAATTTGTTTGATCATGGTTTGTGGCATACGCCTACTTTGGTTTGTCACTTTACATGGTTGCCACGCAGTGTCACTACGTCCTGAAGGTCTTTGTGCTTTTTGGTTGATAGCCAGTGTTTCCAAACAATTGCTACCCCCTCTGACTATCTGTGACTCTTGTTGTGTGTTGTCAACGTTGACAACATGAAGTGAAACTCGTTGGTCATGGTCAGTGGCATATGCATACTTCGGTTGGTCACTGTGCATGATAGCCACATTGTGCCACTACATATTGAAGGTCTTTGTTCTTTCTAATTGATAACAAATATTCACAATCCATTGTCCTCCCCCCCCTTATCATTTGTGACTCGTGTTATGAGTTGTCAAAGTTGACCACACATAGTGACGTTCTTTGGTCATTGACACATGCCTAACTTGGTTGGTCATTGTACATGGTAGCCACCCCGTGCCACTACTTATTGAAGGTCCCTGTGCTTGCTAGTTGATACTTGGTGGCCCCAAACCATTGTTTCCCCCTCTGACCATTTGTGACTTGTAGTATGAGTTGTCAACGTTGACCACACACCGCGAATTTCTTTTGTCAAAGGCAGTAGATATGCCTACTTTGGACGGTCATTGTGCATGGTAGCCACACCGTGCTACTATTTTACGAAGGTGGTTGTACTTTCTAATTGAAACTAATATTCCGAAACCATTGTTTCCCCCTCTGACCTTTTGTAACTCGTGTTATGGGTTGTAAACATTGACCACCCATACTGAAATTCTTTGGGCATGGTCAGTGACATATGCCTAGTTTGGTTGTTTGGTGTGCATAGTAGCCACACCGTGCCACTACATATTGAAACTCTTTGTCCTTTCCAGTCGATACTTAGGGTTTCCAGATGATTGTCTCTCCCTCTGACCATTTGTGCCTCGTGCTCTGGGTTGTCAATGTTGACCACACATTTTGGTCATAGTCAATGACGTATGCATCCTTTGGTTGGTCACTGTGCACGCTAGCCACACCGTACCACTACTTGTTGAAGGTCTTTGTACTTTCTTGTTGATAAGTAGTGTTTCCATCCCGTTGTTTCCCCCTCTGACCATTTGTGACTCGTGTTACGAGTTTCCAGTGTTGACCACACACTGTGAAGCTCTTTTGGTCATGGTTAGTGGCATATGCCTACTTTGGCTTGTCAGCGTACATCGTTGCCACGCCGTGTCACTACGTACTGAAGTTCTTTGTTCCTTCTAGTTGATAGCCAGTGTTCCCAAACCATTGTTACCCCCTCTGAATATGTATGACTCTTCTTGTGAGTTGTTGGCATTGACCGAATGAAGTTGATTTCTTTGGTCATGGTCAGTGACGTATGCATGCTTTGTCTGGTCACTGTGCATGTTTGGCACATTGTGGCACTACATATTGAAAATCTTTGTACCTGCTAATCAATAACTAGTATAAACAAACCATTTCTTCCCCATTTGACCATTTGTGACCCTTGTTTTGTTATGAGTTGTCAAGGTGAGCACACATAGTGACATTCTTTGGTCATGGTCAGTGACACATACCCTTTTTGGTTGGTCATTGTACATGGAAGCAGCACCGTGCCACTACTTATTGAACTTGCATGTGCTTACTAGTTGATACCTTGTGTTCCCGAACCATTGTTCCCCCCTCTAACCATTTGTGACTCGTATTATGAGTTGTCAACGTTGACCACACACTGCGGATTTCTTTGGTCAAATGTAGTACACATGCCTCCTTTGGTCGGTCATTGTGCATGATAGCCAAACCGTGCTACTACTTATTGAATATCGTTGTACTTGCTAGCTGAAAACAAATATTCCGAAACCATTGTTTCCCCCTCTGACCATTTCTGACTCGTTTTATGGGTTGTGAACATTGCGTACCAATACTGAAATTCTTTGGTTACGGTCAGTGACATATGCCTAGTTTGGTTGTTTGGTGTTCACAGTAGCCACACCGTGCCAGTATGTATTGAAGTTCTTTGTCCTTTCTAGTCAATACATACGGTTCCGAAACCATTGTCTCTCCCTCTGACCATTTGTGACTCGTGTTATGAGTTGTCAATATTGACCACACATAGTGGACTTCTTTGGTCACAGTCAGTAACGTATGCATCCTTTGGTTGGTCACTGTGCACGCTAGCCACACCGTGCAACTTCTTGTTGAAGGTCTTTGTACTTGCTAGCTGATAAATAGTGTTACCAACCCATTGTTTCCCCCTCTGACCGTTTGTGACTCGTGTTATGAGTTTTCCATGTTGACCACACACCTTGAAATTCTTTCGGTCATGGTTAGTGGTATATGCCTACTTTGGTTTGTCACTGTACATTGTTGCCAGACCGTGTCACTATGTACTGAAGGTATTTGAGCTTTCTTGTTGATAGCCAGTGTTCCCAAACCAGTGTTACCCCCTCTGGCTTTCCGTGACTCTTGTTGTGAGTTGTCGGCGTTGACCACATGAAGTGAAATTCTTTGGTCATGGTCAGTGAGCATGGTAGCCACATTGTGCCACTACACATTGAAGGAATATGTACTTGCTAATCAATTACTAGTATTCACAAACCATTGTTTCCCCCTCTAACCACTTGTGACTCATGTTATGAGTTGTCAAAGTTGACCACACATATTGACATTCTCTGGTCATGGTCAGTGACACATGCCTACTTTGGTTGATCAATGTACATTGTAGCCACACTTGGCCACTACTTATTGAAGGTCCCTATCCCAGCTACTTCAAACCTGGGGTTCCCAACCCATTCTTTTCCCTCTGACCATTTGTGACTTGTGTTATGAGTTGTCAGCGTTAACCACACACAACGGATTTCTTTGGTCAAAGGCAGTCCATATGCCTACTTTGGTCGGTCATTGTGCATGGTAGCCACACCGTGGTACTAATTGTTGAAGGTTGTTGTAATTGCTAGTTTAAAACTAATATTACGAAACCATTCCTTTGCCCTTTGACCAGTTGTGACTCGTGTTATTGGTTTTGAATGTTAAGCACCCATACAGAAATTCCTTCGTCATGGTCAGTGACGTATGCCTAGTTTGGTTGTTCGGTGTGCATAGTAGCCACACCGTGCCACTACGTATTGCAGTTCTTTTCCTTTCTAGTCGATACATATGGTTAGGAAACCATTGTCTCTCCCTCTGACGAGTTGTGACTTGTGTTATGAGTTGTCACTTTTGACGAGACAGAGAGGACTTCTTTGGTCATAGTCAGTGACGTATGCATCCTTCGGTTGGTCACTGTGCACGCTAGCCACACGGTGCCACTACTTGTTGAAGGTCTCTGTACTTACTAGTCAATAACTGGTGTTCCCAACCCATTGTTTCCCCTCTCTGACCATTTGTGACTCGTGTTATGAGTTTTCAACGTTGACCACACACTGTGAAATTCTGTTGGTCATGGTTAGTGGCATATGCCTACTTTGGGTTGTCACTGTACATGGTTGCCACGCCTTGTCACTACGTACTGAAGGTCTGTGCTTTCTAGTTGATAGCCGGTGTTCCCAGACCATTGTTACCCCCTCTAACTATCTGTGACACTTGTTTTGAGTTGTCAACATTGACCACATGAAGTGAAACTCTCTGGTCAGGTTCAGTGACATATGCATACTTTGGTTGGTCACTGTGCATGGTAGCCACACTGTGCCACTACACGTTGAAGGTCTTTTTACTTGTTAATTGATAACTAGTATTCACAAACCATTGTTTCCCCCTTTCCCCATTTGTGACTCGAGTTATGAGTTGTCAAAGGTGACCACACATAGTGACATTCTTTGGTCATGGTCAGTGACACATGCCTAATTTGGTAGGTCGTTGTACATGCTAGTCACACCCTGCCACTACTTATTATAGGTCCCTGTGTTTGCTAGTTGATACATGGTATTCCCAAACCATTGTTTCCCCCTCCGACCATTTGTGACTCGTATTATGAGCTGTTAACGTTGACCACACATGGTGGATTTCTTTGGTCATAGTCAGTGAGGTATGCATCTTTTGGTTGGTCACTGTGCATGCTAGCCACACCGTGCCACTACTTGTCAAAGGTATATTTCCTTACTAGTTGATAACTAGTGTTTTCAACCCATTGTTTCCCCCTCTGACCATTTATGACTCGTGTTATGAGTTTTCAACATTGACCACTCATTGTGAAATTTGTCTGGTCATGGTTAGTGGCATATGCCTACTTTGGTTTGTCACTGTACATGGTTTCCATGCCGTGTCACTATGTACTGAAGGTCTTTGTGCTCTCTATTTGATAACTAGTGTTCCCAACCCATTGCTAACCCCTCTGACTATCTGTGAATATTGTTGTAAGTTGTCAACTTTGACCACATGAAGTGAAATTATTTGGTCATTACCAGTGACTTATGCATTTGTTGGTTGGTCACTCTTCATGGTAGCTACAATGTGCCACTAATTATTGATGGTCTTTGTACTTGCTAACTGATAAGTAGTATTCAGAAACCATTGTTCCCCCCTCTGACCATTTGTGACTCCTGTTATGAGTTGTCAAAGTTTACCACACATAGTGACATTCTTTGGACATGGTCAGTGACACATGCCTACTTTGGTTGGTCATTGTACATTGTAGCCACCCCGTGCCACTAATTATTGAAGGTCCTTGTGCTTGCTTGTTGAAACCTGGTGGTTCCAACGCATTGTTTCCCCCTCTGACCATGTGTGACTCGTATTATGAGATGTCAAAAATGACAACACACGGCGGCTTTCTTTGGTGAAAGGCAGTGCATATGCCTACTTTGGTTGGTTATTTTGGGTGGTAGCCACACCGTGCTATTACCTGTTGAAGGTCATTGTACTTGCTCATTGAAAACAGATATTATAAACCCACTGTTTCCCCCTCTGACCATTTGTGACTTGTGTTATGGGATGTGAACGTTGAGCACCCATTCTGAAATTATTTGGTCATGGTCAGTGACATATTCCTAGTTTGAATTTTCAGTGTTAAACCACTCGCAACCGCTCACAACGACTCACAATCACATGCAAACACTGGCAACCACTTGCAATCACTCGTAACCACTCGCAACCACTTGCAACCACTCGCAACCACTCCCAACTACTCGCAATCACCTACAACCACTCACAACCATTGGCAGCAACTCTCAACCACTTGCAACCACTCACAACCACTTGCAAGCACTCCCAACCAATGACAACCACTCACAGCCACTTGCTACCATTCTCAACCACTCGCAACCACTTGCAACCACTTGCAACCACTTGTAACCACTCGCAACCACTCGCAATAACTGGCAACCACTCGCAACGAATTGCAACCACTCGCAACCACTTGCAACCACTCGCAACCACTCGCAACCACTTG
>SZWC01002649.1:61744-104223 GCA_023375785.1 Penium margaritaceum
ACTTGCAACCACTTGCAACCACTCGCAACCACACGCAAGCACTCGCAACCACTCGCAATCATTCGCAACCACTCAAAACCACTGGAAACCACTTCCAACCACTCCCAACTATTCACAACCACTTACAACCACTCGCAACGACTCGCAACCACTCACAATCACTTGCAAGTACTTGCAACCCATTGCAAGCACTCATGACCACTCCCAATCACTCCCAACCACTTGCAACCACTTGGAACCATTCATAACCACTTGCAGCCACTCGCAACAACTTGCAACTACTTGCAACAACTCGCAACCAATGGCAACCACTTGGAACCACTTGCAACCAGTCACAACCAGTCAAAACCAGTTACAAGCACTCACAACCACTTGCAAAGACTTGCAACCACTAGCAACCACTCACAACCACTTACAACCACTCACAACCACTTGCAACCACTTGTAATCACTCACAACCACTCACAACCACTCGCAACATCTCGCAACCACTCGCAACTACTTGAAACCACTTGCAACAACTCGCAACAACTTGCAACCACTCGCAACCACTCGGAACACCTCACAACCACTCGTAACTACTCGTAGTCACTCGCAACCACTCGCAACAACCCGCCGCCACTTGCAACGACTCCCAACCACTCGCAACAACTCGCAACCACTTGCAACCACTCGCAGCTATTGACAACAACTTGCAACAACTCACAACCACTTGCAACCACTCGCAGCGACTCGCGTCCACTACCAACCACTCGCAACCACTCGCAACCACTAGCAACCACTCGTACCCACTCGCAACCACTCGCAACCACTCGCAACCACTCGCAAACAGCCGCAACCACTTGCAACCACTGGCAACCATTCGCAACCACTTGAAACTACTGGCAACCACTCGCAACCACTCGCAACCATTCGCAACCAATCGCAACCACTTGCAACCACCCGCAACCATTTGCAACCACTCCCACCCACTCGCAACCACTCGCAACCACTCGCAACTAGTTGCAAGCCCTCTCAACCACTTCCAAGCACTCACAACCACTCGCAACTACTTGCAACCACTCGCAACAATTCACAACCAATTGCAACCACTCCCAACCACTTGCAGCAGCTTGCAACCACTTGGACCACTCGCAACCACCTGCAACCACTCGCAACTACTCACAACAACACACAACAACTTGTGAGCATTCGCAACCACTCGCAACCACTCACAACCATCAACAACCACTTGCAACCAATCGCAACCACATGTGACCACTTGCAATCATTCAAAACTACCCACACCCTCTTTCATCCACTCGCAACCACTTGCAACCACTTGCAACAACACGAAAACTCTGGCGACCACTGGCAACCACTCGCAACCACTCCCAACCACTCGTAACCACTTGCAACCACGTTTAACCACTCGCAACCGATCACAACCACTTGCGACCACTTGTAACCACTCGCAACCACTCGCAACCACTTGCAACCTGTGGCAACCACTGACAACCCCTCGCAACAACTCGCAACCACACAAAACAGCTCGCTAAAACTCACAACCATTTGCAAGCACTTGCAACCACTTGCAACCAGTTGGAACCACTCGCAACCACTCGCAACCACTCGCTACCACGCATAACGACTCGCAACCACTCACAACCACTCGTAACCACTCACAACCACTCACAACCACTTGAAACCACTCGCAGCTGCTTGCGACCACCCGCAACCAATCGCAACCACTCGCAACCACTCGCAACCACTCACAACCACTCGCAACCTCTCACAACCAGTCGCAACCAGTCACAACAACTCGCAATCACTTGAAACCACTCGCAACAAATTGCAACCACTCGCAACGACTTGCAACCACTTGCAACCACTCGCAACCACACCCAACCACTCGGAACCACTCTCAACCACTCACAACCAATTTCAACCACTCGTAACCACTCGCAAACAATCGCAACCCTTGTAACCACTGGCAACAATTTGCAACCCCTCGCAACCACTCGCAACCACTTGCAACCACTCGTAACCACTGGCAACCATTTATAACCACTGTCAACCACGCCAAAACACTTGCAACCACTCACAACCACTCAAAACCACTTGCAAGCACTCGCAAGCATTCGCAACCACTCACAACTACTCACAACCACCTGACACCACTCGCAACCAATGGCATCCAATCGTAACCACTCATAACCACTCGCAACACCTTGCAACCAATCGCAACCAATCGCAACCTCTTGCAACCACTCGCAACCACTCGCAACCACTCGCAACTACGTGCAACCATTCGCAACCACTCAATCGCTCGCAACCACTCGCAACCACTCGTAACCACTCGCAACCAGTTGTAACCACCTGCAACCACTCACAGCCACTCACAACCATTCGCAACCACTCGCAGCCACTAGGAACCAATCTCAACCACTCGCAATCACTCGCAGCAAGTCGCAACCACTTGGAACCACTCGCAACCACTCCAACTACTCGCAACCACTCGCAACCACTCGCAACCACTCACAACCACTTGTACCCACTCGCAACCGCTCGTAACCACTTGCAACCACTCCCAACCACTCGCAACCACTCGCAACAACTCGCAATTACTCGCAACCACTTGCAACCACTTTCAACAACTCGCAACAACTCCAAACCACTCGCAACAACTTCCAACAACTTGCAACCACTCACAACCACTCACAACCACTTGCACTAACCCTTAATCACTCGCAACCACTCACAGCCACTTGCAACCACTCACAATCACTCGCAACCACACGCAACCACTCAAAACCACTCGCAACCACTCACAACCATATCCAACCACTCGTAACCACGCGCAACCATTTGTAACCACTTGCAACCATTCACAACCACTCGTAACCACTTGCAACCACTCGCAACCACTCGCAACTACTCGCAACCAATCGAAGCCACTCACGACCACTCGCAACAACTCACAACCGATCGCAACCGCTCGGAACCACTTGCAACCACTCACAGCCACTCGCAACCAGTGGCAAACAGTGGCAACCACTCGCAACCACTCGCAACCACTTCCAACCACTCGCAACCACTTGCATCCACTCGCAACCACTTGCAATGACTTGCAACCACTCGCAACCACTCGCAACCACTTGCAACCAATCGTTGTCACTCGCAACCACTCACAACCACTGGCAACCAATCCCAAGCACTCACATCCACTCCCACCCACTCCCAACCATTTGGAACCACTTGCAACTACTTGCAACCACTCGCATCCACTCGCAACCACTTGCATCCACTCGCAACCACTCGCAAACAACTCACAACCAATAGCAACCACTCCCAACTTCTCGCAACCACTGGCTTTCACTCACAACCACTTGCATCCACTTGCAACCACTTGCAATCAATCGCAACCATCGCCAACCACTCGCAACCACTTGCAACCACTCGTAACCACTGGTAACCACTTGAAATCACTTGCAACTACTCGCCACCACTCGCAACCACTCGCAACAACTCTCAACAACTTGTAACCACTCGCAATTTCTCGCAACCACTCGCAACCACTTGCAACCACTCGCAACCACTTGCGACCACTTGCAACCACTCGCAGCCACACACAACCACTTGCAACCACTCGCAACCACACCCAACCACTTGCAAGCACTCGCATCCACTCGCAACCACTCAGAACCACATGCAACCACTTGAAACCACTCGCAACCAATCGTAACTACTCGCAACCACTCACAACCACATGCAACCACTCACAACCACTCACAACCACTCTCAACCACTCACAACCAATCGCAACCAGTTGCAACCACTGGCAATCACTCCGAACCACTCGCAACCACTCGCAACCACTCACAACAACTTGCAACCACTCACAACAACTCACACCACTCGCAACCACTCACAACCACTCGCAACTACTCCCAACCACTCATAACCTCTAAATCACTTGCAACCACTCACAAAAACTTGCAACCAATCCCAACCACTCGCAACCACTCTCAACCACTTGTGACAACTCGTAACCACTCCCAACCACTCGGAACCACTTGCAACCACTCGCAACCAATCGCAACAACTCACATCCACTTACAACCACACAAAACCAATCGCCAATTTGCAACAACTTGCAAGCACTTGCAACCACTCACAACCACTCGCAACCACTTGCAACCACTTGCAACTACTTGCAACCACTCGTAATCACTTGCAACCACTCATAACCACTCGTAATCATTCACAACCACTCACAACCACTTGCAACCACTCACAACCACTCGCAACCACCCGAAACCAATCACAACCACTCGCAACCACTTGCAACCACTCGCAACCTCTCATAACCAATGGCAACCACTCGCAACCACTCGCAACCACTCGCAACCACTCGAAACCACTCGCAACCACTCGCAACCACTTGCAACCACTCGCAACCACTCACAACCACTGGCAACCACTCGCAACCACTCGCCTCCACTCGCAGCCACTCCCAACCACTTGCAACCCCTCGCAACCACTCGCAACCACTCGCAACCACTCGCAACCACTCGTTACCACTCGCAACCACTCACAACCACACGCAACCGATCCCAAGCACTCGCAACCACTCTCAGCCACTGGCAACCACTTGCAACCACTTGCGTCAACTTCCAACCACTCGCAACCACTCGCAACCACTTCCAACCACTCGGAAACACTTGCAAACACTCCCAACCACTCGGAACCACTCCCAACCACTCGGAACCACTCCCAACCACTCAGAACCGCTCGCAACCGCTCCCAACCACTCGCAACAACTCACAACCACTCGTAACCACTCGCAACCACTCGCAACCACTGGCAGCCACTCGCAACCACTCGCATCCACTCGCAGCCACTCCCAACCACTTGCAACCCCTCGCAACCACTCGCAACCACTCGCAACCACTCGCAACCACTCGCGACCACTCGCAACCACTAGCAACCACTCGCAACCACTCGCATCCACTCGCAGCCACTCCCAACCACTCGCAACCCCTCGCAACCACTCGCAACCACTCGCAACCACTCGCGACCACTCGCAACCACTAGCAACCACTCGCAACCACTCGCATCCACTCGCAACCACTCCCAACCACTCGCAACCACTTGCAACCACTCCCAACCACTCGCAACCACTCCCAACCACTCGCAACCACTCCCAACCACTCGGAAACACTTGCAAACACTAGCAACAACTCGCAACTGCTCGCAACTACTTGCAACCACTCGCAACCTCTCGCACCCACTCACAACCGCTCGCAATCACTTGCAAGCACCTGACACCACTCGCAACCACTCCCAACCACTCGCAACCACTCGCAACCACTCTCAACAACTCGTAACAACTCGCAACCACTCCGAACACTCAAAACCGCTTGCAACCAGTCGGAACCACTCGCAACAACTCGCAACCACTTATAACCACTCGCAACCATGCGCAACCACTCGCGAGCACTCGCAACAAACCGCAACCACTTGGAACCACTCACAACCAGTAACAACAACTCGTAACTACTCGCAACAACTCGTAACGACTCGCAACCACTCGTAACCACTTGCAACCACTCACAACCACTCGTAACCACGCGCAACCACCCGCAGCCACTCGCAACCATTGACAACCACTCACAACCACTGGCAACCACTCGTAAGCTCTCGCAACCTCGCCCAGACACTTGGAAGCACTCGCAGCCATTCGTACCCACTCGCAACCGCTCGTAACCACTTCCAACCAGTCACAACAAGTCGCAACCACTCGTAACCACTCGCAACAACTCGCAAAAACTGGAAACCACTTGCAACCACTTGCAACCTTTCGAAAGCACTCGCAACCACTTGCAACCACTTGCAACCACTCACAGCCACTCACAACCACTTGCAGTCACTCGCAATCACTCGCAACCACTCACAGCTACTTGCAACCACGCACAACCACTCGCAACCACTTGCAACCACTCGCAACCACTCACAACCACTCGCAACCACTCAGAACAATTTGCAACCACTCGTAACCACTCGCAACCATTTGTATCCACTCGCAACCACTCACAACCACTCGTGACCACTCGCAAGCACTCACAACCACTTGCAACCACTCGCAACAAGTCGCAACCAGGCGCAACCAGTCGCAACCACTCACAACCGCTCTGAACTGCTCGCAACTACTCGCAACCACTCACACCCACTCGCAACCAGTCGCAAGCAATGCCAACCACTCGCAATCACTTGCAACCACTCGCAACCACTGGAAGCCACTCGCAACCACTTGCATCGATTCGCAGCCACTCCCAACCACTTGCAACCACTCACAACCACTCGCAACCACTCGCAACCAATTGTTACCACTCGCAACCACTCACAACCACACGCAACCAATCCCAAGCACTCGCAACCACGCCCAAATATTGGCAACCACTTGCAACCACTTGCAACTACTTGCAACCACTCGCAACCAATGGCAACCACTTGCAACCACTGGCAACCACTCGCAAAAACCCCCAACCACTCGCAACCACTCCCAACCACTCGCAACCACTTGCAACCACTCACCAACACTTGCACCCACTGGTAACCACTCGCAACTACTCACAGCTACTTGCAACCACTCGCAACCTCTCGCACCCACTCGCAACCGCTCGCAATGACTTGCAACCACTTGCAACCACTCGCAACCACTCCCAACAACTTGCAACTACTTGCAACCACTCTCAACCACTCATAACCACTCGCAACCACTCCGAACCACTCACAACCGCTTGCAACCAGTCGCAACCACTCGCAACACCTCGCTACCACTTGCAACCACTCGCAAACATGCGCAACCACTCGTAACCACTCGCAAGAACTCGCAAGCACTTTGAACCACTTTGAACCACTCACAACCACTCGCAACTACTCCCAACCCCTCTTAACCACTCGCAACCACTCGTAACCACGTGCAACCACTCACAACCACTCGCAACCACTCGCAACAACTCGCAGCTACTCGAAACCACTCGCAACCACTCGCAACCACTCGCAACCATTCACAACCACTCGCAACCACTCACAACCAGTTGGAACCACTTGTAACCACTCGCAACAACTCGCAACCACTCGAAATCACTTGCAACCACTCACAACCACTCGAAAGCACTCGCAACCACTCGCAACCACTCGCAACCACTCGCAACCATTCACAACCACTCGCAACCACTCACAACCAGTTGGAACCACTTGTAACCACTCGCAACAACTCGCAACCACTCGAAATCACTTGCAACCACTCACAACCACTCGAAAGCACTCGCAACCACTTGCAACCACTTGCGACCACTCACAACCACTCACAACCACTTTCAGTCACTTGCAGTCACTCGCAACCACTCACAGCCACTCGCAACCACTCACAACCACTCACAACCAATCGCAACCACTCGCAACCACTCAAAACTACTCAAAACCACTGAGAACCATTTCCAACCACTCGTAACCACTCGCAACCACTTGTAACCACTCACAACCACTCACAACCACTCGTAACCACTCCCAACCACTCGCAACCACTCGCAACTACTCGCAACCACTCGCAATCACTCGCAACCACTCGCAACCACTCGTAACCACTCGCAACCACTCGCAACCACTCGTAACCACTCGCAACCACTCGCAACCACTCGTAACCACTCGCAACCACTCGCAACCACTCGTAACCACTCGCAACCACTCGCAACCACTCGTAACCACTCGCAACCACTCGCAACCACTCGTAACCACTCGCAACCACTCGCAACCACTCGTAACCACTCGCAACCACTCGCAACCACTCGTAACCACTCGCAACCACTCGCAACCACTCGTAACCACTCGCAACCACTCGCAACCACTCGTAACCACTCGCAACCACTCGCAACCACTCGTAACCACTCGCAACCACTCGCAACCACTCGTAACCACTCGCAACCACTCGCAACCACTCGTAACCACTCGCAACCACTCGCAACCACTCGTAACCACTCGCAACCACTCGCAACCACTCGTAACCACTCGCAACCACTCGCAACCACTCGTAACCACTCGCAACCACTCGCAACCACTCGTAACCACTCGCAACCACTCGCAACCACTCGTAACCACTCGCAACCACTCGCAACCACTCGTAACCACTCGCAACCACTCGCAACCACTCGTAACCACTCGCAACCACTCGCAACCACTCGTAACCACTCGCAACCACTCGCAACCACTCGTAACCACTCGCAACCACTCGCAACCACTCGTAACCACTCGCAACCACTCGCAACCACTCGTAACCACTCGCAACCACTCGCAACCACTCGTAACCACTCGCAACCACTCGCAACCACTCGTAACCACTCGCAACCACTCGCAACCACTCGTAACCACTCGCAACCACTCGCAACCACTCGTAACCACTCGCAACCACTCGCAACCACTCGTAACCACTCGCAACCACTCGCAACCACTCGTAACCACTCGCAACCACTCGCAACCACTCGTAACCACTCGCAACCACTCGCAACCACTCGTAACCACTCGCAACCACTCGCAACCACTCGTAACCACTCGCAACCACTCGCAACCACTCGTAACCACTCGCAACCACTCGCAACCACTCGTAACCACTCGCAACCACTCGCAACCACTCGTAACCACTCGCAACCACTCGCAACCACTCGTAACCACTCGCAACCACTCGCAACCACTCGTAACCACTCGCAACCACTCGCAACCACTCGTAACCACTCGCAACCACTCGCAACCACTCGTAACCACTCGCAACCACTCGCAACCACTCGTAACCACTCGCAACCACTCGCAACCACTCGTAACCACTCGCAACCACTCGCAACCACTCGTAACCACTCGCAACCACTCGCAACCACTCGTAACCACTCGCAACCACTCGCAACCACTCGTAACCACTCGCAACCACTCGCAACCACTCGTAACCACTCGCAACCACTCGCAACCACTCGTAACCACTCGCAACCACTCGCAACCACTCGTAACCACTCGCAACCACTCGCAACCACTCGTAACCACTCGCAACCACTCGCAACCACTCGTAACCACTCGCAACCACTCGCAACCACTCGTAACCACTCGCAACCACTCGCAACCACTCGTAACCACTCGCAACCACTCGCAACCACTCGTAACCACTCGCAACCACTCGCAACCACTCGTAACCACTCGCAACCACTCGCAACCACTCGTAACCACTCGCAACCACTCGCAACCACTCGTAACCACTCGCAACCACTCGCAACCACTCGTAACCACTCGCAACCACTCGCAACCACTCGTAACCACTCGCAACCACTCGCAACCACTCGTAACCACTCGCAACCACTCGCAACCACTCGTAACCACTCGCAACCACTCGCAACCACTCGTAACCACTCGCAACCACTCGCAACCACTCGTAACCACTCGCAACCACTCGCAACCACTCGTAACCACTCGCAACCACTCGCAACCACTCGTAACCACTCGCAACCACTTGCAACCACTCCCAACCACTTGCAACCACTCAAAACCACTTCAACCACTCGCAACCACTCGCAACAACTCGCAACCACTCGCATCCACTTGCAACCACTCGCAATCACTCACAACCTCTCGCAACCACTCATTACCACTCGCAACTACTCACAACCACTCGCAACCAATGCCAAGCACTCGCAAGCACTCCCAACCACTCCCAACCAGTTGCAACCACTTGCAACCACATGCAACCACTCGCAACCACTCGCAACCACTCAAAACCACTTGAATCCACTCGCAACCACTCGCAACCACTGACAACCACTCGCAACCACTCCCAACCACTCACAACCACCCTCAACCACTTGTAACCACTCGCAACCACTCGCAACCACTCGCAACCACTTGCAACCACTCGCAATCACTCGCAACAACTCTCAACCACTTGCAAGGACTCGAATCCACTCGCAACCACTGGCAACCACTCGTAACAACTCGCAACCTCACAAAACCACTTGCTACAACTCGCAACCACTTGGAACCACACACAACCACTTGCAGCCATTTGCAACCACTCGCAACCACTCGCAGCCACTCGCAACCACTTGTGACCACTCGCAACCACTCACAACTACTCGTAACCACTCACAACCACTCACAACCACTTGCAATCACACGCAACCACTCATAACAACCCACAACCAGTTGCAACCACTCGCAACCAATCGCAACCAGTCGCAACCACTCGCAAGCACTCAAAACCCATTGGAACCACTCGCAACCACTTGCAATCCCTCGCAACCACTTGCAACCACTAATAACTTGCAACCACTTGCAACCACTCACAACCACTGGCAACCACTCACAACCACTTGCAACCACTTACAACCACTTGCAACCACTTGCAACCACCCATCACGACTTGCAACCACTCACAACCACTTGCAGCCACTCACAACCAATTGCAACCAATCGCAACCACTCACAACCAATCGCAGCCACTCGCAACCACTCACAACCACTTGCAACCACTTACAACCATTCGTAACCACTTGCAACAACTCGCAGCCACTTGCAACATCTCGCAACCACTCACCACCACTCGCAACCACTCGCAAGCACTCGCACCCATTAGTAACAACTCGCAACGACTCGCAACCACTCACAACCACCGGCAACCACTTGCAACCACTCGCAACCACTCGCAAGCACTCGCACCCATTAGTAACAACTCGCAACGACTCGCAACCACTCACAACCACCGGCAACCACTTGCAACCACTCGGAACCAGTAGGAACCACTCGCAACCACTCGCAACCACTCGCAACCACTCGCAACCACTTGTAACCTCTCGCAATCACTCGCAACCATTCGCAACCACTTGCAACGACTCCCAACCACTGGCAACCATTCGCAACCACTCGCAGCCACTCGCAACAACTCGCAACTACTCATAACCATTGGCGACCACTCACAAGCACTTGCTATTACTCGCAATCTCTCGCAACCACTCACAACCACTCGCAACCACTCACAACTCCTCGCACCCATTCGCAACCACTCCCAACCACTTGCAACCACTCGCAACCACTCGCAATCACTCCCAACCACACAAAACCGCTCGCAACCACTCACAACCACATGCAACCACTTGCAACCACGCCCAACCAATTGCAACCATAGGCAACCAGTCATGACCACTCTCAACCACTCGCAACCACTCGCAACCACTCAGGACCACTTGCAACCACTCGTGACTCCTTGCAACCACTCTCACCCACTTGCAACCACTTGTAACCACCCGCAACCACTGTTACCCACTAGCAACCACTCGCAACCACTCGCAGCCACTCGCAACGACTCGCAACCACCTGCAACCACTTGCAACAACTTGTAACCACTCGTAACCACTCGCAACTACTCGCAACCACTTGCAACCACTCAAAACCACTCTCAACCACTCACAACCACTTGCAACCACTCGCAGCCACTTGCAACCACTTGCAACCACTCGCAACCACTCGCAACCACTCGTAACCACTCGCAACTACTCGCAACCACTTGCAACCACTCAAAACCACTCTCAACCACTCACAACCACTTGCAACCACTCGCAGCCACTTGCAACCACTTGCAACCACTCGCAACCACTTGCAACCAATCCCAAACACTCGCAACCACTCCCAGCCACTCGCAACCATTGGCTTCCACTCGCAACCACTTGCAAGCACTCGCAACCACTCGCAACCACTCGCAACCACTCACAACCACTCGCAACAACTCGCAACCACTCGCAACCGCTCGTCACCACTCGCAACCACTTGCAACCACTCGTAACCACTCACAACCACTCACAACCACTTGCAACCCCTCGCAACCACTCGCAACCACCCGCAACCAATCGCACACACTCGCACCCCGTGCCACTACTTATTGAAGGTCCTTGTGCTTGCTAGTTGAAACCTGGTGGTTCCAACCCATCGTTTCCCCCTCTGACCATGTGTGACTCGTATTATGAGATATCAACAATGACAACACACGGCGGCTTTCTTTGGTCAAAGGCAGTGCATATGCCTACTTTGGTCGGTCATTTTGCATGGTAGCCACACCGTGCTATTATGTATTGAATGTCGTTGTCCTTGCTCATTGAAAACGGATCTTCTGAACCCATTGTTTCCCCCTCTGACCATTTGTGACTCGTGTTATGGGATGTGAACGTTGAGCACCCATACTGAAATTATTTGGTCATGGTCAGTGGAATATGCCTAGTTTGAATGTTCAGTGAAGAACCACTCGCAACCGCTCACAACGACTCGCAATCACATGCAAACACTGGCAACCACTCGCAACTTCTCGCAACCACTCGCAACCACTTGCAAACACTCGCAACCACTACCAACTACTCGCAATCACCTACAACCGCTCAAAACCATTGGCAACCACTCTCAACCACTTGCAACCACTCACAACCACTTGCAAGAACTCCCAACAAATCACAACTAATCGCAACCACTTGCTACCACTCTCAACCACTCGCAACCACTTGCAACCACTTGCAACCACTTATAACCACTCGCAACCACTCGCAGTAACAAGCAACCACTCGCAACCACTTGCAACCACTCGCAACCACTCACAACCACTCGCAACCGCCCGCAACCACTCGCAATCACTCGCAACTACTTGCAACCACTCGCAATCACTTGCAACCACTTGCAACCACTCGCAACCACACGCAAGCACTCGCAACCACTCGCAAGCATTCGCAACCACTCGCAACCACGGGAAATCACTTCCAACCACTCGCAACCATTCAAAACCACTTACAACCACTCGCAACCACTCGCAACCACTCACAATCACTTGCAAGTACTTGCAACCCATTGCAAGCACTCATAACCACTCGCAATCACTCGCAACCACTCGCAACCACTTGGAACCATTCATAGCCACTTGCAACCACTCGCAACAACTTGCAACTACTTGTAACAACTCGCAACCAGTGGCAACCACTTGGAACCACTTGCAACCAGTCACAACCAGTCAGAACCAGTCACAACCACTCACAACCACTTGCAAGCACTTGCAACCACTAGCAACCACTCACAACCATTTGAAACCACTCACAACCACTTGCAACCACTTGTAATCACTCGCAACCAATCGCAACCACTCGCAACAACTCGCAACCACTCGCAACTACCTGAAACCACTTGCAACAACTCGCAACAGCTTACAACCATTCGCAACCACTCGGAATACCTCACAACAACTCGTAACTACTCGCAGTCACTCGCGACCACTCGCAACAACCCGCCACCACTTGCAACGACCCCCAACCACTCGCAACAACTCGCAACCACTTGCAACCACTCGCAGCTATTCGCAACCACTTGCAACAACTCACAACCACTTGCAACCACTGGCAGCGACTCGCATCCACTCGCAACCACTCACAACCACTCCCAACCACTCGCAACCACTCGAAACCGCACGCAACCACTCGCACCCACTCGCAACCACTCGCATCCAGCCCCAACCACTTGCAACCACTGGCAACCATTCGCAACCACTTGAAACCACTGGCAACCACTGGCAACCACTCGCAACCATTCGCAACCAATCGCAACCACTTGCAACCACTCGCAACCATTTCAAACCACTCGCACCCACTCGCAACCACTCGCAACTAGTTGCAAGCACTCTCAACCACTTCCAAGCACTCACAACCACTCGCAACCACTTGCAACCACTCGCAACCATTCACAACCAATTGCAACTACTCCCAAGCACTTGCAGCAACTTGCAACCACTTGGACCACTCGCAACTCCTCACAACCACGCACAACAACTTGTAAGCATTCGCAACCACTCGCATCCACTCACAACCATCAACAACCACTTGCAACTAATTGCAACCACTTGTGACCACTTGCAATCATTCAGAACTACTCACACCCTCTTGCAACCACTCGCAACCACTTGCTACCACTTGCAACAACATGCAACCTCTGGCGACCACTGGCAACCACTCGCAACCACTCGCAACCACTCGTAACCACTTGAAACCACGTTTAACCACTCGCAACCACTCACAACCACTTGCGACCACTCGTAAACACTCGCAACCACTCGCAACCACTTGCAACCGGTCGCAACCACTGGAAACCTCTCGCAACAACTTGCAACCACACAAAATAGCTCGCTAAAACTCACAACCACTCGCAACCACTCGCAACCATTTGGAACCACTCGCAACCACTCGAAACCATTCGCAACCATGCGTAACCACTCAAAACCACTCGCAACCACTCGTAACCACTCACAACCACTCACAACCACTTGCAACCACTCGCAGCTGCTCGCAACCACACGCAACCAATCGCATCAACTCCCAACCACTTGCTACCACTCACAACCACTCGCAACCTCTCACAACCAGTCGCAACCAGTCACAACCACTCGCAATCACTTGCAACCACTCGCAACAAATTGCAACCACTCGCAACAACTTGAAACCACTTCCGACCACTCGCAACCACACCCAACCACTCGCAACCACTCTCAACCACTCACAACCAATTTTAACCCCTCGCAACCACTTGCAAACACTCGCAACCCTTGTAACCACTGGCAACAATTTGCAACCACTCGCAACCACTCGCAACCACTCGCAACCACTCCCAACCACTCGCAACCACTTGCAACCACTGGCAACCACGCCAAAGCACTTGCAACCACTCACAACCACTCAAAACCACTTGCAAGCACTCGCACGGATTCGCAACCACTCACAACTACTCACAACCACCTGATACCACTCGCAACCAATCTCAACCAATCGTAACCACTCACAACCACTCGCAACATCTTGCAACCACTCGCAACCAATCGCAACCACTCGCAACCACTCGCAACCACTCGCAACTACGTGCAACCATTCACAACCACTCAATCACTCGCAACCACTTGCAACCACTCGTAACCTCTCGCAACCAGTTGTAACCACTTGCAACCACTCACAACCACTCACAACCACTCGCAACCACTCGCAGCCACTAGCAACCACTCGCAACCACTCGCTACCACTCGCAACCAGTCGCAACCACTTGGAACCACTCGCAACCACTCCAACCACTCGCAACCACTCGCAACCACTCACAACCACTCACAACCACTTCTACCCACTCGCAACCGCTCGTAACCACTTGCAACCACTCCCAACCACTTGCAACCACTCGCAACCACTCGCAACAACTCGCAATTACTCGCAACCACTTGCAACCACTTTCAACCACTCGTAACAACTCCAAACCACTCGCAACCACTTCCAACCACTTGGAACCATTCACAACCACTCACAACCCATTGCACTAACCCTTAATCACTCGCAACCACTCACAGCCACTTGCAACCACTCACAATCACTCGCATCCACACGCAACCACTCACAACCACTCGCAACCACTCACAACCATATCCAACCACTCGTAACCACGTGCAACCATTTGTAACCACTTGCAACCACTCACAACCACTCGTAACCACTCGCAACCACTCCCAGCCACTCGCAACCACTCGCAACCAATCGCAGCCACTCACAACCACTCACAACAACTCACAACCGATCGTAACCGCGTGCAACCACTCGCAACCACTCACAGCCACTCGCAACCAGTGGCAACGAGTGGCAACGACTTGCAACCACTCGCAACCACTTGCAACCACTCGCAACCACTTGCATCCACTCGCAACCACTTGCAATGACTTGCAACCACCCGCAACCACTCGCAACCACTTGCAACCAATCGTTATCACTCGCAACCACTCACAACCACTGGCAACCAATCCCAAGCACTCACATCCACTCCCAACCACTCCCAACCACTTGGAACCACTTGCAACCACTTGCAACCACTCGCAACCACTCGCAACCACTTGCATCCACTCGCAACCACTCACAAACAACTCGCAACCACTAGCAACCACTCCCAACTACTCGCAACCACTTGCATTCACTCACAACCACTTGCATCCACTTGCAACCACTTGCAACCACTTGCAACCATCACCAACCACCCGCAACCACTCGCAACCACTCGTAACCACTTGTAACAACTTGCAATCACTTGCAACCACTCGCCACCACTTGCAACCACTCGCAACCACTCTCAACAACTTGTAACCACTCGCAACTTCTCGCCACCACTTACAACCACTTGCAACCACTTGCAACCACTCGCAACAACTCGCAACCACTTGCGACCACTTGCAACCACTCGCAGCCACACACAACCACTTGCAACCACTCGCAGCCACACACAACCACTTGCAAGCACTTGCATCCACTCGCAACCACTCAGAACCACTTGCAACCTCTTGCAACCACTCACAACCAATCATAACTACTCGCAACCACTCACAACCACATGCAACCACTCACAACCACTCACAACCACTCTCAACCACTCACAACCAATCGCAACCAGTTGCAACCACTGGAAATCACTCTGAACCACTCGTAACCACTCGCAACCACTCACAACCACTTGCAACCACTCGCAACAACACACACCACTCGCAACCACTCACAACCACTCGCAACTACTTGCAACCACTCAAAACCACTTGCAACCACTCACAACCACTTGCAACCACTCGCAACAACACACACCACTCGCAACCACTCACAACCACTCGCAACTACTCCCAACCACTTGTAACCTCCCAATCACTTGCAACCACTCACAACCACTCGCAACCACTTGCAACCACTCGCAACCACTCGCAACCACTATCAACCACTTGTAACCACTCGTCACCACTCGCAACCACTCGCAACCACTTGCAACCACTCGCAACCAGTCGCTACAACTCACATCCAATTACAACCACACAAAACCACTCGCAAATTTGCAACAACTTGCAAGTACTTGCAACCACTTACAACCACTCGCAACCACTTGCAACCACTTGCAACTACTCGCAACCACTCGTAATCACTTGCAACCACTCATAACCACTTGTAATCATTCTCAACCACTCACAACTACTTGCAACCACTCACAACCACTCGCAACCACCCGCAACCAATCACAACCACTCGCAACCACTTGCAACCACTCGCAACCTCTCACAACCAATGGCAACCACTCGCGACCACTCGCAACCACTTGCAACCACTCGCAACCACTTGAACGAATGTTCATGAATGAAACTTGCTAGTCAACTTTGAACTTGCTAGTCAATAAATAGCAAAAGGTTTCTCCCATTGACACCAGGTCGGTTTTTGTTTGTTTGTTACGCGTAGGTGCCTTCACTGGAATACTCCCTCCCACCCCCCCTAGAGGGATGTTCCGTGGACGACCTTGAGGACAGATTTGCGACCGCGTTATGACACCCCCCCTACCCCAAACGGCTTAGGCTCGAAGGTAGAGTTGAGGGATCACGACACAGCCGCCACCCCTTAGAGGGTAGTTTTCAAAAGTATGAATGATAACAAAGTTAGCTAAATCATAAAAAGTTGACGCAGGCAGAATTTCAAATTTTGAACAACCTCTCAACCATTGCTCCGATTGACCAGCCGTAAGAAGAAGAGTTGACTACACACAGTGAAACTCTTTTTTTTATATTCAGTGACACGAGTACACATTGGTTGGCCATTGTGCATGGTAGCCACACCGTGCCACCACTTCTCGAAGGTCTTCGTAATTGCTAGTTGATACCGAGTATTCCCAAACCATTATTTCTCCCTCTGCCCGTTTTTGACTTGTACTATGAGTTGTGAACGTTGACCACACACACTAAGCTTCTCTGGTCATGAGCAGTGATGTATGCCAACTTGGATAGGTCATTGTGCACGATTGCCACACCGTGCCAATACATACAAAAAAATCTTTGTACTTGCTAGAAGATACATAGTGTTTTGAAACCATGTTTTCCTCCTCAGACCATTTGTGACTCATGTTATGGGTTGTGAACGTTCACCACTCATATTGAAATTCCTTGGCCATGGGTAGTGACATATGCCTAGTTTGGTTTGTCAATGTATGTGGTTACCACGCCGTGTCACTGTGTATTGAAGGTCTTCGTACTTTTGAGTTGATAACTTGTGGGCCCAAACCATTGTTACCCCCCTCTGACTATCAATGTCTCGTGTTTTGAGTTGTCAACGCTCACCACATTAAGTAAAATTTTTTGGTCATGGTCAGTGACATATGCATACTTTGGTTGGTCACTGTGCATGGTAGTTACGCTATGCCACTACATGTTTAAGGTATTTGTACTTGCTAGTCGATAACTAGTATTCACAAACCATTCTCTTCCACCCTGACCAATTGACTCGTGTATGACTTGTCAAAGTTTTCCACACTTAGTTACATTCTTTGGTCATGGTCTGTGACATATTCCTACTTTGGTTGGTCATCGTGCATGGTATCCACACTATGCCACAAGTTATTGAAGGTCCTTGTGCTTGCTAGTTGATACCTGGTGTTCCCAAACCATTGTCTCCCCCTTTGACCATTTGTGATTCCTATTGTGAGCTGTCAACGCTGACCACACACAGCGGATTTCTTTGGTCAATGGTAGTACATATGCCTACTTTGGTCGGTCATTGTGCATGGTAGCCATACCGTGCTTATACTGATTGAGGGTCGCTCTACTTGCTTGTTGAGAACTGATATTCACAGACCACTATTTCCCCCCTCTGACCATTTTAGACTCGTGTTAAGGTTGGTGAATGCTGACCACCCATATTGAACTTCTTTCATCATGGTCGGTGACATATGCCTAGTTTGGTTGTTTGTTGTGTATAGTAGCCGCACCGTACCACTACGTATTGGATTTATTTGTCCTTTTTAGTCAATACATAGGGTTCCCAGACCATTGTCCCTCCCTCTGACCAGTTGTGACTCGTGTTATGAGTTGTCAATGTTGACCATACATAGTGGACTTCTTAAGTCATAGCCAGTGACGTGTGCATCCTTTGGTTGGTCACTGTGCACGCGAGCCTCACCGTGCCACTACTTGTTGAAGATCTTTCTACTTGCTACTTGATAACTGGTGTGCCCAATCCATTGTTTCCCCCACTAACCATTTGTGACTCATGTTATGAGTTTTCAACGTTGCCCATACACTGTGAAATCTGTTTGGTCATGGTTAGTGACATATGCCTACTTTGGTTTGTCCCTGTACATGGTTTCCACGCCGTGTCACTGCGTATCAAAGGTCTTTGTGCTTTCTTGTTGATAGCTAGTGTTCCCAACCCGTTATTGGTCCCTCTGAATATCTGTGACTTGTGTTGTGAGTTGTCAACATTGACCACATGAAGTGAAATTCTTTGTTCATGGTCAGTGACATATGCATACTTTGGTTGGTCACTGTGCATTGTAGCCACACTGTGCCACTACATATTGAAGATTTTTGTACTTGCTAGTCGATGACTAGTATTTAGAAACCATTATCGTCCACTCCAACCATATGTGACTCGTAATATGAGCTGTCATAGTTTACCACACATGGTGACATTCTTTGGTCATGGTCAGTGACATATACAATCCTTGGTTGGTCATCGTGCATGGTATCCACACCGTGCCACAACGTATTCCCAAACTGTTGTTTCCTTCCTCTGGCTATTTGTGACTCGTATTATGAGTTGTCAACGTTGACCACACACATCGGTTTTCTTTGGTCAACGGCAGTACATATGCCTACTTTGGTCAGTCATTGTGCATGGTAGCCACACCTTACTACTACTGATTGAAGGACGTTGTACTTGCTAGTTGAGAACTGATATTCCCGCACCATTGTTCCCCCCTCTGACCGTTTGTGACACGTGTTATGGCTGGTGAATGTTGACTACCCATATTGAAATACGTTGGCCATGGTCAGTGACATATGCCTAGTTTGGTTGTTTGGTGTGCACAGTAGCCACACCGTGCTACTACGTATTGAAGTAATTTCTCCTCTCTAGTCCATGCATAGGGTTCCCTAACGATTGTCTCTCCCTCTGACCAGTTGTGACTTGTGTTATGAGTTGTCAATGTTGACCACGCATACTGGATTTCTTCGGTCATAGTCAGTGACGTATTTATCCTTTGGTTGGTCATTGTGCACGCTAGCCAACCCGTGCCACTACTTGTTGAAGTTCTTCGTATGTGCTAGTTAACAACTAGTGTTCCCAACCCATTTTTTCCCCCTCTGACCATCTGTGACTCGTGTTATGACTTTTCAATATTGACCACACACTGTGAAACTCGTTTGGTCATGGTTAGAGACATATGCCTAGTTTGGTTTGTCACTGTACATGGTTACCACGCCGTGTCACTACATACTAAAGGTATTTGTGCTTTCTAGTTAATAGCTAGTGTTCCCAAACCACTGTTCCCCCCACCCCCCTAGACTATCTGTGACCCACCTTGTGAGTTGTCAACACTGACCACATGAAGTGGGATTCGTTGGTCATGGTCAGTGACATATGCATTCTTTGGTTGGTCACTGTGCATGGTAGCCACGCTATGCCAAAACATGTTGAAGGTATTTGTACTTGCAACTCGATAACTAGTTTTTTCAAACCATTGGTTTCCACTCTGACCATTTGTTATATGTGTTGTGAGCTGTCAAGGTTTACCACACTTAGTGATATAAATTGGTCATGGTCACTGACATATGCATACTTTTCTTGGTCACCATGCATGGCATCCACACCGTGCCACAACTTGTTGAAGGTCCTTGTGCTTGCTAGTTGATACCTGATGTTCCCAGACCATTGTTTCCCCCTATGACCATGTGTGATTCGTATTATGAGTTGTCAACGCTGTCCACACACAGCTGATTTATTTGGTCAAAGGCAGTACATATGCTTTCTTTGGGTGGTCATTGTGCATGGTAGCGACACCGTGCTTATACTGATTGGAGGTCGTTGTACTTGCTAGTTGAGAGCTGATATTCCTAGGCCATTGTTTCCCCCTCTGACCGTTTGTGACTCGTGCTATGGTTGGTGAATGTTGACCACCCATATTGAAATTCTTTGGTCATGGTCAGTGACATATGCCTAGTTTGGTTGTTTGGTGTGCATAGTAGCCACACCGTGCCACTACGTATTGAAGTTCTTTGTCCTTTGTATTCAATACATAGTGTTCCCAAACCATTGTCTCTCCCTCCGACTGTTTGTGGATCGTGTTATGAGTTGTCAATGTTGACCATACATAGTGGACTTCTTCGGTCACAGTCAGTAACATGTGCATCCTTTGGTTGGTCACTGTGCACGCTAGCCACACCGTGCCACTACTTGTTGAATATCTTTCTACTTGCTATTTGACAACTAGTGTTCCCGACCCATGATTTCTCCCACTGCCCCTTTGTGACTCGTTTTATGAGTTTTCAACGTTGACCACACACTGTGAAATCCGTTTTGTCATGGTTTGTGACATATGCCTACTTTGGTTTGTCATTGTACATGGTTACCATGCCGTGCCATTATGTATCAAATGTCTTTCTGCTTTCTTGTTGACAGCTAGTGTTCCCAAACCATTGTTAGCCCCTCTCTGACTATCTATGACTCGTGTTGTGAATTATAACTAGGATGCACACGTCACTGGCTATGACCGAAGAAGTCCACTATGTATGGTCAACATTGACAACTCATAACACAAGTCACAAATGGTCAGAGGGAGAGAAAGTGGTTTGGGAATCCTATGTATAGACCATACATGACAAATAACTTCAATACGTAGTGGTACCATGTGGCTAACATGCACACCAAACATCCAAACTAAGCATATGTCACTGACCATGACCAGAGAATTTCAATATGGGTGGTCTACGTTGACCAACCATAACACGAGTCACAACTGGTCAGGGGAGGAAACAATGGTTTGGGAATATGAGTTATGAACTAGCAAGTACAACGACCTTCAGTCAGTAGTAGCACGGTGTGGCTACCATGCACAATAACCGACCAAAGTAGGCATATGTACTGCCTTTGACGAAAGAAATCCGCTGTGTCTGGTCAACGTCAACATCTCATGATACGAGTCACAAACGGTCAGAGGGGCAAACAATGGATTGGGAACACCAAGTATCAAATAGCAAGCACAAGGAACTACAATACCTTGTGGTATGGTGTGGATACCATGCATGATGACCAACCAAGGTATGCATATGTCACTGACCATGACCAAAGAATGTCACCATGTGTGGTAAACTTTGACAACTCATAAGATGAGTCACAAGTGGCCAGGGTTGAAGATAATGGTTTGTGAATACTTGTTATCAACTAGCAAATACAAATACCTTCAACATGTAGTGGCACAGTGTGGCTACAATGCACAGTGACCAACGAAAGTACGCATATGTCACTGACCATGAACAAAGAATTTCACATCATGTGGTCAATGTTGAGAACTCCCAACACGAGTCATCGATATTCAGTGGGGGTAACAATGGTTTGGGAACACTAGCTATCAACAAGAAAGCGCAGAGAGCTTCAATACGTAGTTAAACGGCATGGTAACCCCATACAATAACAAACAGATGTAGGCATATGTCACTAACCATGACCAAACGGATTTCACTGTGTGTGGTCAATGTTGAAAACTCATAACACGAGTCACAAATGGTGAGTGGGGGAAACCACGGGTTGCAAGCAGTAGTTATCAACTAGCAGGTAGAAAGATTTTCAACACGTAGTGGCACGGTGTGGCTAGCGTGCACAATGACCAACCAAAGGATGCATATGTCACTGACTATGAGCGAAGAAGTCCACTATGTGTGGTCAACATTGACAACTCATAACACGAGTCACAATTGGCCAGAGGGAGAGACAATGGTTTGGGAACCCTATGTATCGACTAGAAAGGACAGAGAACTTCAATACGCAGTGGCACGGTGTGGCTACAATGCACACCAACCAACCAAATTAGGCATATCTCACTAACCATGACCAAATAATTTCAATATGGGTGGTCAACGTTGACCAACCATAACACCTGTCACAAACGGCGAGGGGAGGAAACAATGCTATGGGAATATCAGTTCTCAACTAGCAAGTACAATTACCTCCCGTCAGTAGTAGCACAATGTGGCTACCATGCACAATGACCGACCAAAGTAGGCATATGTACTGCCTTTGACCAAAGAAATCCGCTGTGTGTGGTGATCGTTGACAACTCATAATACGAGTCACAAATGATCAGAGGGGGGAACAATGGTTTTGGAACACCAAGTATCAAATAGCAAGCACAAGGAGCTTCAGAACATTGTGGCACGGTGTGGATACCATGCACGATGACCAACCAAAGTAGGCGTATGTCACTGACCATGACCAAGTAATGTCACTAAGTGTGGTAAACGTTGACAACTCATAACACGAGTCACAAATGGTCAGGGTGGAAGATAATGGTTTGTGAATACTAGTTATTGACTAGCAAGTACAAATACCTTTAATATGTAGTGGCACATTGTGGCTACGATGCACAGTGACCAACCAAAGTATGCATATGTCACGGACCATGAACAACGAATTTCACTTCATGTGGTCAACATTTACAACTCACAACACGAGTCACGTATAGTCAGAGGGGTCTAACAATGGTTTAGGAACACTAGTTGTCAACAAGAAAGCACAGAGACCTTCAATACATAGTGACACGGCGTGGTAACCATGTACAGTGACAAACAAAAGTAGGCAAATGTCACTAACCATGACCAAACGGATTTCACAGTGTGTGGTCAGCTTTGGAAATTCATAACACGAGTCACAAATGGTCAGTGAGGGAAACCATGGGCTGGGAACACTAGTTTTCAACTAGCAAGTACAAGGAACTTCAACAAGTAGTGGCACGGTTTGGCTGGCGTGCTTAGTGACAAACCAAAGGATGAATACGTCAATGACTATGACCGAAGAAATCGAGTATGCGTGGTCAACATTGACAACTCATAACATGTGTCGCAAATGGTCAGAGGGAGAGACAATGGTTTGGGAACCCTATGCATGGACTGGAAAGGTCAAATAACTTCAATACGTAGTGGCACGGTGTGGCTACTATGCACACCAAACAACCAAACTAGGCATATGTAACTGACCATGACCAGATAATTTCAATATGGGTGGTCAACGTTCACCAACCATAACACATGTCACAAACGGTTAGAGGGGGAAACAATGGTCCAGGAATATTAGTCCTGAACTAGCAAGTACAACCACCTTCAATCAGTAGTGGCACGGTGTGGCTACCATGCACAATGACCGACCAAAGTAGGCATATGTAATGCATTTGACCAAAGAAATCCGATGTGTATGGTCAACACTGAAAACTCATAATACGAGTCACAAATAGTCAGAGGGGGGAACAATTGTTTGGCAACACCTGGTAGTAACTAGCAAGAACAGTGACCTTCAATACGTTGTGGCACGGCGTGGATACCATGCACGATGACCAACCAAGGTATGCATATGTCACTGACCATGACCACCGAATGTCACCATGTGTGGAAAACATTGACACCTCATAACACGAGTCACAAATGGTCAGAGTGGAAGATAGTGGTTTCTAAATACTAGTTATCAACTAGCAAGTACAAACACCTTCAATGTGTAGTGGCACAATGTGGCTACAATGCACAGGGGCCAACCAAAGTATGCATATGTCACTGACCATGACCAAAGAATTTCACTTAATGTGGTCAATGTTGACAACTCAAAACTCGAGTCACAAATATTCACAGGGGCTAACAACGGTTTAGGAACACTAGCTATCAGCTAGAAAGCACAAAGACCTTCGATACGTAGTGACACGGCGTGGTAACCATGTACAGGGACAAACCACAGTAGGCATATGTCACTAACCATGACCAAACAGATTTCACTATGTGTGGTCAATGTTGAAAACTCATAACGCGAGTCACAAATGGTCAGTGGGAAAAACAATGGGTTGGGAACACTAGTTATCAACTAGCAAGTAGAAAGATTTTCAACAAGTAGTGGCACGGTGTGGCTAGCGTGCACTGTGACCAACCAAATGATGCATATGTCACTGACTATGACCGAATAAGTCCAGTATGTGTGGTCAACATTGACAACTCATAACACGAGTCACAATTGGTCAGAGGGAGAGACAATGGGTTGGGAACCCTATGTATCGACTAGAAAGGACAAATAACTTCGATACGTAATGGCACGGTGTGGCTAATATGCACACCAAACAACCAAACTATGCATATGTCACTGACCATGACCAAAGAATTTCAATATGGGTGGTCAACGTTGACCAACCATAACACGAGTCACATACGGTCAGGGGAGGAAACAATGCTATGGGAATATGAGTTCTCAACTAGCAAGTACAACGACCTTCAGTCAGTAGTACCACGGTGTGGCTACCATGATCAATGACCGACCAAAGCAGGCATATGTATTGCCGTTGACCAAAGAAATCCGCTTTGTGTGGTCAACGTTGACAACCCATAACACGAGTCACCAATGGTCAGAGGGAGAAACAGTGGTTTGGGAACACCAAGTAGCAAATAGCAAGCACAAGGAGCGTCAATACGTTGTGGCACAGTGTGGATACCATACGCGATGACCAACCAAAGTAGGCAAATGTCACTGACCATGAACAAACAATGTCACTAAGTGTGGTAAACTTTGACAACTCATAACAGGAATCAGCGATGGTCAGGGTGGAAGATAATGGTTTGTGAATACTAGTTTTTGACTAGCAAGTACAAATATCTTCAATATGTAGTGGCACAGTGTGGCTACAATGCACAGTGACCAACCAAAGTATGCATATGTCACTGATCATAAACAAATAATTTCACTTCATGTGGTCAACATGTACAACCCACAACACGAGTCACATATAGTCAGAGGGGGCTAACAATGGTTTGGGAACACTAGCTGTCAACAAGAAAGCACGAAGACATTCGATACGTAATGACACGGCGTGGTAACCTTGTATAGTGACAGACTAAAGTAGGCATGTGTCACAAACCATGACCAAACGGATTTCAAAGTGTGTGGTCAGCGTTGAAAACTCATAACACGAGTCACAAATAGTCAGTGGGGGAAACCATGGGTTGGGACCACCAGTTATAAAATAGCAAGTAGAAAGATTTTCAACAAGTATTGGCAAGGTGTGGCTAGCGTGCACATTGACCAACCAAAGGATGCACACGTCACTGAATATGACCGAAGAAGTCCACTATGTATGGTCAACATTGACAACTCATAACACGAGACACAAATGGTCAGAGGGAGAGACAATGGTTTGGGAACCCTGTGTATCGACTAGAAAGGACGAAGAACTTCAATAGGCAGTGGCACAGTGTGGCTACTGTGCACACCAAACAACCAAACTAGGCATATGTCACCGACCATGATGAAAGAATTTCAACATGGGTTGTCAACATTCACCAACCATAACACGAGTCCCAAACGATCAGAGGGGGAAACAATGGTCTATGAACATCAGTTCTAAACTAGCAAGTACAGCGACCTTCAATAAGTATAAGCACGGCGTGGCTACCATGCACAATGACAGACCAAATTAGGCATATGTACACCCTTTGACCAAAGAAATCCGCTCTGTGTGGTCAGCGTTGACAACTCATAAGAGGAGTGACAAACGGTCAGAGGGGGGGAGAATGGTTTGGGAACACCAGGTATCATATAGCAAGCACAAGGACCTTCAATGAGTTGTGGCACGGTGTGAATACCATGCACGATGACCAACCAAAGTAGGCAGATGTCACTGACTATGACCAAGTAATGTCAGTACGTGTGGTAACCTTTGACAACTCATAGCACGAGTCACAAATGGTCAGGGTGGAAGATAATGGTTTATGAATGCTAGTTATCGACTATCAAGTATGCACATGTCACTGACCATGACCAACGAATTTCACTTCATGTGGTCAGCGTTGACAACTCACAACACGAGTCACTGATAGTCAGAGGGGGGTAACAATGGTTTGGGAACACTAGCTATCAACTAGAAAGCACAAAGACCTTCAATACGTACTGACACGGTGTGGTAACCACGTACAGTGACAAACCAAACTAGGCATATGTCAGTAACCATGACCAAATAATTTCAATATGGGTGGTNAAGTATGCACATGTCACTGACCATGACCAACGAATTTCACTTCATGTGGTCAGCGTTGACAACTCACAACACGAGTCACTGATAGTCAGAGGGGGGTAACAATGGTTTGGGAACACTAGCTATCAACTAGAAAGCACAAAGACCTTCAATACGTACTGACACGGTGTGGTAACCACGTACAGTGACAAACCAAACTAGGCATATGTCAGTAACCATGACCAAATAATTTCAATATGGGTGGTCAACGTTCACAACTCATAACATGAGTCACAAATGGTCAGAGTGGGAAAACATGGCTTAAAAACACTATGCATGTTATAGCAAGTACAAATATTTTTTGTATGTATTGGCACGGTGTGGCTACCGTGCACAATGACCTATCCAAGTAGGCATACATCACTGCTCAAGACCAAAGAAGTTTAGTGTGTGCGGTCAACGTTCACAACTCATAATACAAGTCAGAAATGGACACAGGGAGAAACAATGGTTTGGGAATACTCGGCTTTGACTAGCAAGTACAAAGACCTTTGATAAGTGGTGGCACAGTGTGGCTATCATGCACAATGACCAACCAAAGCATACTTGTGTCACTGAATGTCATAAAAAGCGTTTCACGGTGTGTAGTCAACTTTCATTCTTACAGCTGGTCAATTGGAGCAATGGTTGAGAGGCTAGTCAAGCTCGAAGTTGCAAAATTTGAGATTCCGTCTGCATCAATTTTTTTTGTATTAAAGTAACTTTGTTATCATTCATTCTTTTCAAAACTACCCTCTAATATTATACCCCCTTATTGTTTGCCCTTTACCCATAGGAACTCTTATAATGTCATTGGACATCATATGAACACCATGTGAGTTGGCTTAGTGCTTATAGAGTTACATTCTGGAGTGGTAGGTCCTGGGTTTGAATCCTCGTATGCGCAATGTAGAATAGGCTCCCGACCTGGGGGGGGGGGGAGAGGGGGCGGCCGTGTTGTGATACCTCAACTCTACCTTTGAGCCTAAGCCGTGGGGGGGTACGGGATTGTCATAATGCAGTGGCAAATCCGTCCTCCAGGTCATCCACGAAACATCCCTCTAGGGGTGTGGGAGGGAGTATTCCAGTGAAGGCACCTACGCGTAAGAAGTCAACAAAAACCGACCTGGTATCAATGGGAGAAAACTTTTGCTATTCATTGACTAGCAAGTACAAAGACTCTCAACAACTAGTGGAACGATGTGGCTACCATGCACAATGATCAACTAGATTAGGCATGTGCAACTTACCATGACAAAATAATTATACTATGTGTGGTCAACGTTGAGAACCCATTATATGGGTCACGAATTGTCTCAGGGGGGAAAATGGGTTGGGAATACTAGATACCAACTACCAAGTACAACGAACTTCACTCAATAGTAGCACGGTGTGGCTACCATGCACAATGACCGACCAAAGTAGGCACATGTACTGCCTTTGACCAAAGAAATCCACTGTGTGTGGTCAACATTGACAACTCATAATACGATTTACAAATTGTCAGAGGGCGAAACAATGGTCTGGTAACACCAAGTATCAAATAGCAAGCACAAGGAGCTTCAATATGCTGTGGCATGGTGTGGATACCATGGACGATGACCAAGCAAAGTAGGCATATATCACTGACCATGACCAAATAATGTCCCTAGGTGTGGTAAACATTGGCAAATAATAACACGAGTCACAAATGGTCAGGGTGGAAGATAATGGTTTGTGAATACTAGTTATCAACTAAAAAGTACAAATACCTTCAATATGTAGTGGAACAGTGTGGCTACAATGCACAGTGACCAACCAAAGTATGCATGTGGCACTGACCATGAACAAAGAATTTCACTTCATGTGGTCAACATTTTCAACTCACAACACGAGTTACATATAGTCAGAGGGGGCTGACCATGGTTTTGTAACACTAGCTGTCGAAAAAAAAGCACAAAGACCTTTGATACATAATTACACGGCGTGGTAACCATGTACAGTGACAAACCAACGTAGGCATATGTCACAACCCATGACCAAATGGATTTCACAGTGTGTGGTCAACGTTGAAAGCTCATAACACGAGTCACTAATGTTCAGTGGGGGAAACCATGGGTTGGGAGCAATTGTTATCAACTAGCAAGTAGGAATAATTTCAACAAATAGTGGCACAGCGTGGCTAGCGTGCACAGTGACCAACCAAAGGATGCACACATCACTGACTATGACCGAAGAAGTCCACTATGTATGGTAAACATTGACAACTCATAACACGAGTCACAAATGGTCAGAGGAAGAGACAGTGGTTTGGAAACCCTATGTATCAACTAGAAAGGACAAAGAACTTCAATACGTAGTGGCACGGTGTGGCTACTATGCACACCAAGAAACCAAACTAGGCATATGTCACCTACCATGATGAAAGAATTTCAATATGGGTGGTCAACATTCACCAACCATAACACAATTCACAAACGGTCAGAGGGGGGAAACAATGGTCTGTGAATATCAGTTATCAACTAGCAACTACAGCGACCTTCAATCAGTATAAGCACTGTATGGCTACCATGCACAATGACCGACCAAAGTAAGCATATGTACTACCTTTGACCAAAGAAATGTGCTGTGTGTGGTCAGCGATGACAACTCATAATAGGAGTCACAAATGGTCAGAGGGGGAGACATTGGTTTGGGAACACCAGGTATCAACTTGCAAGCACAAGGACCTTGAATAAGTTGTGGCACAGTGTGGATACCATGCACAATGTCCAACCAAAGTAGGCATATGTCACTGACCATGACCAAATAATGTCACTAGGTGTGGTAGACGTTTACAACCCATAACACGAGTCACAAATGGTCAGAGTGGAAGACAATGGTTTGTGAATACTAGTCATCGAGTAGCAAGTACAAATACCTTCGATATGTAGTGGCATAGCGTGGCTACCATGCACAGCGACCAACCAAAGTATGCATATGTCACTGACCATGACCAACAAATTTCACTTCATGTGGTCAGCGTTGGAAACTCACAACACGAGTCAGAGATAGTCAAAGGGGGGTAACATTGGTTTGGGTACACTAGTTATTGACTAGAAAGCACAAATACATTCAATACGTAGTGACACAGCCTGGTAACCATGTACAGTGACAACCCAAAGTAGGCATATGTCATTAACCATGACCAAACAAATTTCACAGTGTGTGGTCAACGTGGAAAACTTATCACATGAGTCACTAATGGTCAGATGGGGAAACAATGGGTTAGGAACACTAGTTATCAACTAGCAAGTACAAAGAACTTCAACAAGTAGTGGCACGGCGTGGCTAGTGTGCACAGTGACCAACCAAAGGATGAATACATCACTGACAATGACCGAATAAGTCCACTATGTGTGGTCAACATTGACAACTCATAACACGAGTCACAAACGGTCAGAGGGAGGGATACTGGTTTGGGAACCATATGCATGGATTAGAAAGGACAAATAAGTTCAATACATAATGGCACGGTGTGGCTAATATGCACACCAAACGTCCAAAAAAAGCATTTCTCACTGACCCTGACCAGAGAATTTCAATATGGGTGGTCAACGTTGACCAGCCATAACACGAGTCACAAACGGTCAGAAGAGGAAACAACGGTTTGGGAATATCAGTTCTCAAATAGCAAGTACAACGACCTTTAGTCAGTAGTAGCACGGTGTGGCTACCATGCACAATGACCGACCAAAGTAGGCACATATCCTGCCTTTGACGAAAGAAATCCGTTGTGTCTGGTCAACGTCGAAAACTCATAATACGAGTCACAAATGGTCAGAGGGGGAAACAATGGTCTGGGAACACCAAGTATGAAGTAGCAAGCACAAGGATCTACAATACGTTGTGGCACGGTGTGGATACCATGCATTATGACCAACCAAGGTATGCATTTGTCACTGACCATGACCAAAGAATGTCACCATGTGTGGTAAACGTTGACAACGCATAAGACGAGTCACAAATGGTCAGGGTGGAAGAAAATGGTTTGTGAATACTAGTTATCGACTAGCAAGTACAAATACCTTCAATATGTAGTGGCACGATGTGGCCACAATGCACACTGACCAACCAAAGTACGCATGTTGGCTCTAGTGGGTGTGGAGGCACTCTCAAGGATGCCTAGCTCTCAGTGGTTCAGGCTACCAAGGTTTGGACAGCCAATGGACACCAATGGTGAAGAGTGTGGAGTACAAGGATCACGGATGTGAGTGGAAAGAACACGTCGCATTCAGTATATCTGAATTGAAACACATTTTTGTTACTTAGAATAGTGAGATTACATCAGATTCGTATAGCCTATGATCTTAGCTTTCCAACGCATCCAGGCACGCCCAAATCGGAGCAGTAGAGCCCCTGCTACGGCCATCAATGTAACACTTGGTGGAGCCGAGCGGCCCACCATGCCCACGGACGGGAGTGACGGGAGGCGCTTCGACGGTGGCCTGTCGAAGCGCCCTTCCTGTCATCCCAACGTGGGAAGGGACATGCCTTGGTCCAGGGGACCATCCACCTTCATTCCTTGATGGCCCATGTGCCTCTGGAGCTCATTGGAGATGAACTAGGATCACTGGCGGTGGATTATCCCGCCACCTATGGCCGGTGCCAGATTCCACACGCCCAACACCCGATTTTCGGGCTAGGCTAACGTTCGGAATAGTCACTCAAATCCAGCGATTCAAAGCTCGATCCTGCATGGAAAGATCCAAGGAATCCAAATTTAAAGTCAGATCAGGTTTTCGACCACTTCTTAGTGGTCGAACCAGGGAGTACGATCAACGGCACTCATGGCAAGGGGCACACCATGTCAACAATCTCCCCCTTGCACCGTAGCCTTGATGCCCTGTCCTTGGAACATGTAGCATTTTAAACTTCACAGCGCAGACCGAGCTCCATGCAGCTCGCGTCGTGCCTTTCCTTGGGCTGTGCCTTGGCCATGGCATCGGCGAGCATGCGCTTAGTGCCACAATGCACAATAGCTGCATCTCCCTTTGCCACCTAGGCTCGCGCGTAGTGATGCCGGATCTCGATGTGCTTGGTTCTCCTGTGCAGCACTGGGTTCTGGGTGAGGCTTATGGCACTCCTGTTGTCAATGTTGAGTACCGTGGGCTTCCATTGCGGCACGCCGATCTCCTTTAACAGCCGACACAGCCACACCGCCTCCCTTGTGGCTTCCGCGAGCGCAATGTACTCCGCTTCGGTGCTGGACAGCGCAACGCAGTCCGGCTTCCTGCTTGCCCATGAAACTGCTGCACCACCAAGCACAAACACGTACCCCGACGTTGATTTTCTGTCATCCACATGACCAGCCCAGTCGGCATCCGAGTAGCCGACCAACTCAAGGGAGTCATCGCGCGCCCCCCCTCCAAACACGAGCCGCGACTGTTTTGTCGCCTTGAGATAGCGGAGGATCCGCTTCACCACTTGCCAATGCAACGGCCCGGGATCAGCAACGTAGCGGCTCACTTGGCCCTCCGCAAAGGCCAGGTCGGGCCGCGTCGCCACCATGGCGTACATGATGCTCCCCACCGTGGACTGGTATGGCACTCCTGCCATCTCCTCCTTCTCCTCATCCGTGCTCGGGCCCATGCACGAGCTCAGCTCACACGCGGTGGTCATGGGTGTACCAATGGGGTTGCACTCCCCCATGTTGTAGCGGCGGAGCACCTCTTGCACATTCTTTGCCTGCCCCATCTCTAGCGTGCGTGCTTTGCGGTCCCTCTTGATGGTGACGCCGAGGTAGTACTCGAGCTCGCGCATGTCGGTCATTTTGAACCGACCGCCCAGCTGCCGCTTCACGTTCACCAACTCCTTCATGTCCGATGACACGAGGATGAGGTCATCCACGTAGAGGACCACGATCTGGTGCAACCTCTGCTTTCGTACGTACACGCTTTGATCCGCCTCGCACAGCTTGAAGCCAAGCTCGGCCATAAAGCCGTCCATTTTCAGGTACCACATGAGTGGCGCTTGCTTGAGCCCGTAGAGCGCCTTGCGAAGCCGGCACTTCTTCCCCTGCGGCGCGTCCACCCCCACCGGCACCTCCATAAGGACCTCCTTGTCCAGGTCGCCATTGAGAAACGCGGTTTTCACGTCCATTTGGTGGACTTCGTAGTCGCGCGCCGCCGCCACTGAGAGGATGGAACGCATGGAGGCGAACTTTGCCACCGGTGCAAAGGTTTTGTCGTAGTGTTCTCCTTTTCGCTGGGCGTACCCCTTTGCGACCAGCCGCGCCTTGTACCGCTCCACCTTCCCCTCCTTGGTGAGCCTCTTCTTCAAGATCCACTTGGAGCCGATGATTTTCGCGCCCTTTGGCCTATCAATCAGCTTCCAAGTACCGTTCTCTTCGTGGGAGGCGAGCTCAGATTTTATTGCTCCCTCCCACTCAACCCCATCCTTCTGTTGCAATGCCTCCTTGACGGTCTCGGGCTCCTCTTGCACAAAGAATGCTCAAGCAAACCCAGTCCAGGTGCCCTGCGCGGCATCGTACCGTTTTGCCATCCTTCTTGTGCCTCCGCTTCTCCGGGGCTGCTGTTGTTGAGACTGCTGCTGTTGCTGCCGCTGCTGTTGCTGCTGCTGCTGCCCTCTCGCGGCGCCACTTGCACCACTGACCTGCTCCCCCTCTCTTGGGGACTGTGGAGATGCGGGCTCACTCCCCGCCTCCTCGTTCAGTTCCACTGCTGCCGGTGCTTCGGACTCATCGACCGACTCGGCTGAATGCAAATCAGCCGCTCCCCCAACCCCCGGATGGTTGTCGCCGGTTGGAGCCGCTTGGATGTCACCCTCTTTTGTGTCCTCCGGCGCCTCTCCCCTCGAGGAGTGGTTGCCACTCCCCACGCTTGGAGAGACCCGCGTCCTTGTTCGTCCAACGGCTATCCTCGTCGAATGTGACATCGTGACTCTTCACGATATGCTGCCTCCGCGGGTCGAAGAGCCGGTACGCCTTGCTCCCGCTTTCATACCCGACGAAGATGCACCGGCGAGTCCGCGGGTCCAGCTTGCCCCGCCCCTCCCGTGCCTGGACAACAACATGTGCAACACAACCAAAAGTGCGAAGGTGTGCCACAGTTGGCTTACTCCCGCTCCACACTTCTTGTGGCGTCTTCCACACCTTGGACTCTGCGTCCTTTAGCGGCTTCGTCAGCGACAGGTTCATGATGTACGCCGCTGTCCGTGTCGCCTCGCCCCAGTACTGCTGCGCGAGGCCTGCATCGCTTAACATGGACCGGACCATGTTGAGGATGGTGCGGTTCGCCCTCTCGACAACGCCGTTCGGCTGCGGAGAGCGTGGCGTAGTTTTCTACCACACGATCTCCTTGCTCTTCATCCATGCAGAGCAGCCCTCGTACTCGCCACCGTTGTCGCTCCGGAACGCCTTCACCTTCAACTCCGTTTGCCGCTCCACAGCCGCCACGAATTCCTGCATACAAGATAAGACATCGCTCTTCCTCTTGATGATGTCGAGGTAGAGCTTGCGGCTGTGGTCATCGATGAAGATGACGAAGTAGCGCGCCCCACCAATGGAGGGCTCGAACGGTCCGCACACATCCGTGTGCACCACCTCCAACTTTGTCGATGCACGCGTCCCTTTGCCGTCAAACGGCTGCCGTGTTGCCTTGCCCACCACGCATGGCTCGCACACGGCATTCTTGGCTGCATCGAGGCCCTTGATCTCAAGGCCCCGCACCACTTCCTTCTTTGCCATATCCCTCACAGTTGAGGGAGCGATGTGACATAGGCGGCGGTGCCATAGGTCCAGATTTCCTTCATCCTTTGTCACGAGGTTGACGGCGTCAGTCCTTACCGCATCAGCAAGGACCTTGGTGCAAAGAAGGTAGAGGTCCTCCCCCCTCTTGCCACGCGTAATCACCTCGTCATCTCCCTCCTTCCGAATGATGGCCTCCTTGTTGTTGAAGAGCACCTCGAGCCCCTTGTCGGTAAGGCGGCTCACTGACAGAAGATTTGCCCCAAAGTTGGGCATGTAGAGCACGTCGTAAATGGTGCACGGAATGACTATCTTGTTCACCACTGACTCAATGCAAACATTGCCTTCGCCCGCGGCCAACTCTGTTTTTCCATTGGCCACTGTCATGCGCCGCTCGGTGGCGCCATAGGTGAGGAATGCCGCCCGGTTGCATTGTGTGTGGCGGCCTGATCCGGAGTCGATCATAGTGACTTCCGGATCTTTCAAGTCGGTGGACTCCCTGGCCATCATGGCTTGGGTGTTCTTCTTCCCGCCCTTCCCGGGCTCGTCCGACGTCTTGTTGGGGCAGTTGCGTGCATAGTGGCCCTGTTTGCCACAGTTGTAGCACTCCCCCTTGTTGTCACCTCTCTTGGTTCCCTGGTTAGCACCCTTCCCCTTCTTGCCTCCCCCTCCACCTTGATGGCGGACGGCATAGGCGGAACTTGACGTTGCCCCGCTTTCTCTCCCACCACGCCGCATCCATTCGTTGCGGACGTACTCAGCCACCTTCATGTACTTCAGCTCATCAGCGGACCAGCCGCCTACGACGGTAATCATGGGACTGCAACTGTCCGGCAAGGCCAGAAGAAGGATCATGGCTTGCAGCTGAGGGTTGGCTACACACTCGGCAGTAAGGGACTCAATCTGCTGCTGGATCTCCATGATGTCATCGCCTTCGTTGGCTCGGAGGGTGACGAGCCTCTTGAAAACAAAGAGCTGGTTAGCAAGGTTGGTGGACTGGTAGATGGTGCAGAGTTTCTTCCAGGCCTCTGCGGCCTCCGTGCATCCTTCAATCAGTGCGCGCTGCAGCGGAGCAAGCGCTAACACCAACAGTGCAAGCGCCTTCTTGTTGCGCTTCTTGTACTTGTTCACTTCCTCCGGCGTTGCGGTATCGGGAGACGCGGTCTCTTCACCGTTGACCAGCTCAAGCAGGCCCTTGTCATCAAGGTAGACCTCAAATTTCCACCTCCACAAGGGGAAGCCGTTCCAATCAAACTTGGAGACGGCGCCAATGCTCTCTTGCTCGATCGTTGCCATGGCGCGCGGCGGTAGCGTGAAACTTGAAGAGCTATGGTCCGTCTAGGCACGTGGGCCCATAACCATTTGTTGGCTCTAGTGGGTGTGGAGGCACCCTCAAGGATGCCTAGTTCTCAGTGGTTCACGCTACCAAGGTTTTGGCAGCCAATGGACACCAATGGTGAAGAGTGGAACACATGGATCACGGATGTGAGTGGACAGAACACGTCGCATTCAGTAGATATGAATTGAAACACTATTTTGTTACTTAGTATAGTCAGATTACATCAGATTCTTATAGCCTGTGATCTTAGCTTTCCAACGCATCCAAGCACGCCCAAATTGGAGCAGTAGAGCCCCTGCTACGGCCATCGTAGTAACCCTTGGTGGAGCCGAGCTGCCCACCATGCCCACGAACGGGAGTGACGGGAGGCGCTTCGACGGTGGCCTGTCGAAGCGCCCTTCCTGTCATCCCAACATGGGGAGGGACATGCCTTGGTCCAGGGGACCATCCACATTCATTCCTTGATGGCCCATGTGCCTCTGGAGCTCATTGGAGATGAACTAGGATCACTGGCGGTGGAATATCCCGCCACCTATGGCAAAAGCCAGATTCCACACGCCCAACACCCGATTTTCGGGCTAGGCTAACTTTCTTAATACTCAATCACATCGAGCGATTCAAAGCTCGATCCTGAATGGAAAAATCCAAGGAATCAAAATCTAAAGTTAGATCAGATGTTCGACCACTCCTCATTGGTCGAACCAGGGAGTACGATCAACGGCACTCGTAGCAAGGGGCACATCATGTCAACAACTCATATGTCATTGACTATGAACAAATAATTTAACTTCATGTGGTCAACGTTGACAACTCACAACACGAGTCACATATATTCAGAGGGGGTAACAAAGGGTTGGGAACACTAGCTATCAACAAGAAAACACAGAGACCTTCAATACCTAGTGACACGGCATGGTAACAATGTATAGTGAGAAACAAAAGTAGGCATATGTCACTTACCATGACCAAGCGGATTTCACAGTGTGTGGTCAACGTTGAAAACTCATAACACGATTAACAAATGGTCAGTGGGGGAAACCATGGGTTGGGAACACTAGTTATCAACTAGCGGGTATAAATATTGTCAACAAGTAGTGGCACAGTGTGGCTAGCATGCACAGTGACCAACCAAAGGATGCATATGTCACTGACTATGACCGAAGAAGTCAACTATGTGTGGTCAACATTGAAAACTCAAAACACGAGCCACAGCTGGTCAGATGGAGAGACAATGGTTTGGGAACCCTATGTATTGACTAGAAAGGACAAATAACTTCAATACGTAGTGGCATGGTGTGGCTACTATGCACACCAAACAACCAAAATAGGCATATATCACTGAACATGACCAAAGAATTTCAATATGGGTGGTCAACATTCATCGACCATAACACAATTCACAAACGGTCAAAGGGGGAAACAATGGAATGAGAATATCAGTTCTCAACTAGCAAGTACAGGGACCTTCAATCAGTATAAGCACGGTGTGGCTACCATGCACAATGACCGACCAAAGTAGGCATATGTACTGCCTTTGACCAAAGAAATCCGATGTGTGTGGACAGCGTTGACAACTCATAATACGAATCACAAATGGTCAGAGGGGGAAACAATGGTCTGGGAACATCAGGTATCAACTAGCAAGCACAAGGACCTTCAACAAGTTGCGGCACGGTGTGGATATCATACACGATGACCAAGCAAAGTAGGCATATGTCACTGACCATGACCAAATAATGTCACTAAGTGTGGTAAACTTTGACAGCTCACAACACGAGTCATAAATGGTCAGAGTGGAATACAATGGTTGGTGAATACTAGTTATTGAGTAGCAAGTACAAATACCTTCAATATGTAGTGGCACAGCGTGGCTACCATGCACAGGGACCAACCAAAGCATGCATATGTCAATGACCATGACTAACGAATTTCACTTCATGTGGTCAGCGTTGACAACTCACAACACGAGTCACAGATAGTCAAAGGGGGGTAACAACGGTTTGGGAACACTACCTATCAACTAGAAAGCACAAATACCTTTAAAATGTAGTGACACGACGTGGTAACCATGTATAGTGACAACCCAAAGTAGGCATATGTCACTAACCATGACCGAACGAATTTCACAATGTGTGGTCAATATTGAAAACTCATGACATGAGACACAAATGGTCAGAGGGGGGAACAACATGTTGGGAAGACTAGTTGTAAACTAGCAAGTACGAAGAACCTCAACCAGTAGTGGCACGGTTTGGCTAGCGTGAACAGTGACCAACCAAAGGATGAATACGTCACTCACTATGACCGAAGAAATCCAGTATGCGTGGTCAACATTGACAACTCATAACATGAGTCAAAAATGGTCCAAGGGAGAGACAATGGTTTGGGCACCATCCGCATTGACTAGAAAGGACAAATAACTTCAATACGTAGTGGCACGGTGTGGCTACTATGTACACCAACCAACCAAACTAGGCATGTATCACTGACCATGACCAAAAAACTTCAATATGGGTGGTCAACGTTCACCAACCATAACACGAGTCACAAGCGGTCAGAGGGGGAAATAATGGTCCGGGAATATCAGTTATCAACTAGCAAGTACAACGCCCTTCAATCAGTAGTAGCACGGTGTGGCTACCATGCACAATGACCAACCAAAGTACGCATATGTACTGCCTTTGACCAAAGAAATCCGCTTAGTGTGGTCAACGTCGACAGCTCATAATACGAGTCACAAATAGTCAGAGGGGGAAACAGTTGTTCGGGAACACCATGTATCAACTAGAAAGCACAATGACGTTCAATACGTTGTGGCACGGTGTGGATGCCATGCACGATGACGAATCAAGGTATGCATATGTCACTGACCATGACCACAGAATGTCACCATGTGTGTTAAACCTTGACAGCTCATAACACGAGTCACAAATGGTCAAAGTGGAAGATAATTGTTTCTAAATACCTTCAATATGTAGTGGCCCAGTGTGGCTACAATGCACAGTGACCAACCAAAGTATCCATATGTCACTGACCATGACTAAAGACTTTAACTTCATTTGGTCAATGTTGACAACACACAACACGAGTCACATATATTCACAAGGGCTAACAACGGTTTGGGAACACTAACTATCAACTAGAAAGCACAAATACCTTCAATACGCAGTGACACGGCGTGGTAACCATGTACATGGACCAACCAAACTATGCATATGTCACTAACCATGACCAAACGGATTTCACAGTGTGTGCTCAACGTTGAAAACTCATAACACGGGTCACAAATGGTCAGTGGGGGAAACCATGGGTTGGGAACACTAGTTATCAACTAGCAAGTAGAAAGAGTTTCAACAAGTAGTGGCGCGGTATGGCTAGCGTGTACAGAGACCAGCCAAAGGATGCATATGTCACTGACTATGACCGAAGAAGTCCACTATGTGTGGTCAACATTGACAACTCATAACACGAGTCACAAATGGTTAGAGGGATAGACAATGGTTTGGGAAGCCTATGCATTGACTAAAAAGGACAAAAAAACTTCAATACACAGTGGCACGGTGTGGGTAATATGCACACCAAACAACCAAACTAGGCATATGTCACTGACCATGACCAGAGAATTTCAATATGGGTGGTCAACGTTGACCAGCCATAACACGAGTCACAAACGGTGAGGGGAGAAAACAATGCTATGGGAATGTCAGTTCTCAAATAGCAAGTACAACGACCTTCAGTCAGTAGTAGCACGGTGTGGCTACCATGCACAATGACCGACCAAAGTAGGCATGTGTACTGCCTTTGAGCAAAGAAATCCGCTGTGTGTGGTCAACGTTGACAACTCATAATACGAGTCACACATGGTCAGAGGGGTAAAACAATGGTATGGGAACACCAAGTGTCAAATAGAAAGCACAAGGAGCTTCAAAACGTTGTGGCACGATGTGGATACCATGCACGATGACCAACCAAAGTAGGCATATGTCACTGACCATGACCAAATAATGTCACAAAGTGTGGTGAACTTTGACAACTCATAACACGAGTCACAAATGGTCAGGCTAGAAGGTAATGGTTTGTGAATACTAGTTATCAATTAGCAAGTACAAATACCTTCAATATGAAGTGGCACAATTTGGCTACAGTGCACAGTGACCAACCAAAGTATGCATATGTCACTGACCATGAACAAAGAATTTCACTTCATGTGGCCAGCATTTACAACTCACAACACGAGTCACAGATAGTCAGAGGGGGCTAACAATGGTTTGGGAATACTAGCTGTCAACAAGAAAGCACACAGACCTTCTATACGCAATGACACGGCGTGGTAACCATGTACAGTGACAAACCAAAGTAGGCGGTTGTCACAAACCATGACCAAACAGATTTCACAGTGTGTGGTCAACAATGAAAATTCATAACACGAGTCACAAATGGTCAGTGGGGGAAACCATGGGCTGGGATCGCTAGTTTTCAACAAGCAAGTAGAAAGATTTTCAACAAATAGTGGCACAGTGTGGCTAGCGTGCACAGTGACCAACCAAAGGATGCACACGTCACTGACTATGACCGAAGAAGTCCACTATGTATGGTCAACATTGACAACTCATAACACGAGACACAAATGGCCAGAGGGAGAGACAGTGGTTTGGGAACCCTATGTATCCACTAGAAAGGACAAAGAACTTCAATAGGTAGTGGCACGGTGTGGCTACTATGCACACCAAACAACCAAACTAGGCATATGTCACCGACCAGGATGACATGATTTCAATATGGGTGGTCAACATTCACCAACCATAACACGAGTCACAAAGGGTCAGAGAGGGAAACAATGGTCTGTGAGTATCAGTTCTCAACTAGCAAGTACAGCGACCTCGAATCAGTATAAGCACGGTGTGGCTACCATGCACAATGACCGACAAAAGTAGACATATGTACTACCTTAGACCAAAGAAATCCGCTGTGTCTGGTCAGCGTTGACAACTCACAATAGGAGTCACAAATGGTCAGAGGGGGAGACAATGGGTTGGGAACACCAGGTATCAACTAGCAAGCACAAGGACCTTCAATAAGTCCTGCCACGGTGTGGATACCATGCACGATGACCAACCAAAGTAGGCATATGTCACTGATCATGACCAAATAATGTCACAAAGTGTGGTAAACTTTGACAACTCATAACACGAGTCACAAATGGTCAGGGTGGAAGATAATGGTTTGTAAATACAGTTTATCGAATAGCAAGTATAAATACCTTCAATATGAAGTGGCACAGCGTGGCTACCATGCAATGTAACCAACCAAAGTATGCATATGTCACTGACGATGACCAACAATTTTTACTTCATGTGGTCAGCGTTGACAACTCACAACACGAGTTAGTGATAGTCAGAGGGGGGTAACAATGGTTTGGAAACACTAGCTATCAACCAGAAAGCACACAGACCTTCAATACACAGTGACACGGCGTGGTAACCACGTACAGTGACAAACCAAACTAGGCATATGTCGCTAACCGTGACCAAAGAATTTCAATATGGGTGGTCAATGTTCACAACCCATAACATGAGTCACAAATGGTCAGCGGGGGGAAAACATGGTTTATAGACACTATGTATCTTATAGCAAGTACAAAGATTTTTTGTATGTATTGGCATGGTGTGGCTACCGTGCACAATGACCTACCCAAGTAGGCATACATCACTGCTCATGACCAAAGAAGTTTAGTGTGTGTGGTCAACGTTCACAACTCAAAATACAAGTAAAAAATGGGCAGAGGGAGAAACAATGGGTTGGGAATACTCGGTATTGACTAGCAAATACAAAGATCTTCGATAAGTGGTGGCACGGTGTGGCTACCATGCACAATGACCAACCAACGTATGCTTATGTTACTGGATATCATTAAACGAGTTTCACTGTGTGTAGTCAACTCTCCTTCTTACGACTGGTCAATCAGAGCAATGGTTGAGCGGTTATTCAAGCTCAAAGTTGCAAACTTTGGAATTCTGCATGCGTCGATTTCTTATGATTAAGCTAAGTTTATTATCATTCATACTTTTGAAAACTACCCTCTAATCTTACATCCCTTTATTTTATGCCCTTTACCCATGGGAACCCTTATAATGTCATTTGGACATCATATGAACACCATGTGAGTTGGCTTAGTGCTTATAGAGTTAGATTCTGGACTAGTAGTTCCTGGGTTTGAATCCTCGTACACGCAATATAGAATAGGCTCGCGACCTGGGGGGGCGGGGGGGG
>SZWC01002649.1:104261-128495 GCA_023375785.1 Penium margaritaceum
GGGGGGTGTCATAATGCGGTCGCAAATCCGTCCTCCAGGTCGTACACGGAACATCCCTCTAGGTGGGTTGGAGGGAGTATTCCAGCGAAGGCACCTACGCGTAACAAATCAACAAAAACCAACCTGGTGTCAAATGGAGAAACCCTTTGCTATTTGTTGACTAGCAAGTACCAAGACTGTCAACAAGTAGTGGAACGGTGTGGCTACCATGCACAATAACCAACCATATTAGGCATGTGCCACTTTCCATGACCAAATAATTCTACTATGTGTGGTCAATGTTGACAACCCATAACTTGGGTCACGAATTGTGAGAGGGGGAAACAATGGGTTGGGAATACAATATACCAACTAGGAAGTACAATGACCTTCAGTCAGTAGTAGCACGGTGTGGCTACCATGCACAATGACCAACCAAAGTACGCATATGTACTGCATTTGACCACAAAAATTGGCTGTGTGTGGTCAGCGTTGACAACTCATAATATGAGCCACAAATGGTCAGAGGGGGAAACAATGGTTTGGGAACACCACGTATCAAAAAGCAAGCACAAGGAGCTTCAATACGTTGTGACACAGTGTGGACACCATGCACGATGACCAACCAAAGTAGGCATATGACATTGACCATGACCAAATAATGTCACTATGTGTGGTGAATTTTGAAAGCTCATAACAGGAGTCACAAATGGTCAGAGTGGAAGACAATGGTTCGCAAGTACCATTCATCGAGTAGCAAGTACAAATACCTTCAATATGTAGTGGCACAGCATGGCTACGATGCACAGTGACCAACCAAAGTATACATATGTCACTGACCATGACCAACGAATTTCACTTCATGTGGTCAGCGTTGACAACTCACAATATGAGTCACGGATATTCAAAGGGGGGTAACAATGGTTTGAGAACACTAGCTATCAACTAGAAAGTACAAATACCTTTGATATGTACTACCACGGCGTGGTAACCATGTATACTGACAAACCAAAGTAGGCATATGTCACAAACCATGACCAAACATATTTCACAGTGTGTGGTCAATATTGAAAACTCATAACACGAGTCACGCATGGTCAGATGGGGAAACAATGGGTTGGGAACACTAGTTGTCAACTAGCAAGTACGAAGAACTTCAACAAGCAGTGGAACGGGTTGGCTAGCGTGCACAGTGACCAACCAAAGGATGAATACGTTTCTGACTATGACCGAAGAAATCCAGTATGCGTGGTCAACAGTGACAACTCATAAGACAAGTCACAAATGGTCAGAGGGAGAGACAATGGTTTAGGAACCCTATGCATGGACTAGAAAGGACAAATAACTTCAATACGTGTTCGCACGGTGTGGCTACTATGCACACCAAACAACCAAACTAGGCATATGTCACTGACCATGACCAAAGAATGTCAATGTGCGTGGTCAACGTTCACCAACCATAACAAGAGTCACAAATGGTCAGAGGGGGGAACAATGGTCCGGGAATATCACTTTTCAGCTAGCAAGTACAATGCCCTTCAACCAGTAGTAGCACGAGGTGGCTACCATGCCTAATGACCGACCAAAGTGGGCATATGTACTGCCTTTGACCAAAGAATTCCGCTGTGTGTGGTCAACGTAGACAACTCATAAAACGAATCACAAACTGTCAGAGGGGGAAACAATGGTTTGGGAACACCAAGGATCAAATAGAAAGCACAAGGAGCTTCGAAACGTTGTGGCATGGTGTGGATACCATGCACGATGACCAACCAAAGTAGGCATGTGTCACTGACCATGACCAAACAATGGCACTAAGTGTGGTAAACTTTGACAACTCATGACACGAGTCACAAATGGTCAGGGTGGAAGGTAATGGTTTGTGAATACTAGTTATTGATTAGCAAGTACAAATACCTTCAATATGAAGTGGCACAGTGTGGCTACAATGCACAGTGATCAACCAAAGTATGCATATGTCACTGACCATGAACAAAGAATTTCACTTCATGTGGTCAACATTTACAACTCACAACACGAGTCACAGATAGTCAGAGGGGGCTAACAATGGTTTCGGAACACTAACTGTCAGAAAGAGAGCACACAAACCTTTGATATGTAATGACACGGCGTGGTAACCATGTACAGTGACAAACCAAAGTAGGCATATGTCACAAACCATGACCAAACGGATTTCACAGTGTGTGGTCAACAACGAAAACTCAAAACACGAGTCACAAATGGTCAGTGGGGGAAACTATGGGTTGCGAACACTAGTCATCAACTAGCAAGTAGAAAGATTTTCAACAAGTAGTGGCACGGTGTGGCTATCGTGCACAGTGACCAACCAAAGGTCACACACGTCACTGACTATGACCGAAGAAGTCCACTATGTATGGTCAACATTGACAACTCATAGCACGAGTCACAAGTGGACAGAGAGAGAGACAATGGTTTGGGAACCCTATGTATCGACTAGAAAGGACAAAGAACTTCAATACGTAGTGGCACGGTGTGGCTACTATGCACACCAAACAACCAAATGAGGCATATGTCACCGACCATGATGAAAGAATTTCAATATGGGTGGTCACCATTCACCAACCATAACACGAGTCACAAATGGTCAGAGGGGGAAACAATGGTATGTGAGTATCCGTTCTCAACTAGGAAGTACAGCGACCTTCAATCAGTATAAGCACAGTGTGACTACCATGCACAATGACCGACAAAAGTAGGCATATGTTCTACCCTAGACCAAACAAATCCGCTGTGTCTGGTCAGCGTTGACAACTCATTATAGGAGTCACAAATGGTCAGAGGGGGAGACAATGGTTTGGGAACACCAGGTATCAACTAGCTATCACAAGGATCTTCAATAAGTTGTGGCACCGTGTGGATACCATGCACGATGACCAACCAAAGTAGGCATATGTCACTAACCATGACCAAGTAATGTCAATAAGTCTGGTAAACATTGACAACTCATAACACGAGTCAAAGATGGTCTGGGTGGAAGATAATGATTTGTTAATACTAGTTATTGAGTAGCAAGTACAAATACCTTCAATATGTAGTGGCACAGCGTGGCTACCATGCACTGTGACTAACCACAATATGCATATGTCACTGACCATGACCAACAAATTTCACTTCATGTGGTCAGCATTGACAACTCACAACACGCGTCACTGATATTCAGAGGGGGGTAACAATGGTTTGGGAACACTAGCTATCAACTAGAAAGCACAAAGACCTTCAATACGTAGTGACACGGCGTGGTAACCACGTACAATAACAAACCAAACTAGGTATATGTCGCTAAGCATGACCAAAGAATTTCAATATGGGTGGTCAACGTTCACAACCCATAACACGAGTCACAAATGGTCAGAGAGGGAAAACATGGTTTATAAACACTGTATCTTCTAGCAAGTACAGAGAATTTTTGTATGTATTGGCACGGTGTGGCTACCTAGCACAATGACCTACCCAAGTAGGCATACATCACTGCTCATGACCACATAAGTTTAGTGTGTGTGGTCAACGTGCACAACTCAGAATACAAGTCAAAAATGGGCAGAGGGAGAAACAATGGGTTGGGAATATTCGGTATTCACTAGCAAATATAAAGACCTTCGATAAGTGGTAGCACGGTGTGGCTACCATGCACAATGACCAACCAAAGTATGCTTGCGTCACTGAATATCATGAAACGAGTTTCATTGTGTGTAGTAAACTCTCCTTCTTACCGCTTGTCAATCGGAGTAATGGTTGAGAGCTTATTCAAGCTCAAAGTAGCAAAATTTGAAATTCCGCCTGCGTCAATTTCTTATGATTAAGCTAACTTTGTTATCATTCATACATTTGAAAACTACCCTCTAATCTTACACCCGCTTATCTTATGCCCTTTACCCATATGCACCCTTATAATGTCATTTGGACATCCTATGAACACCATGTGTGTTGGCTTAGTGCTTATATAGTTAGATTATGGAGTAGTAGTTCCTGGGTTTGAATCCTCGTACGCGCAATACAGAGTAGGCTCGCGACTTGGGGGGGGGGGGCGGCCGTATTGTGCTACATCAACTCTACCTTTGAGCATAAGCCGTGGGGGGGGGGGTAGGGGGGTGTCCTAATGCGGTCGCAAATCTGTCCTCCAGGTCGTCCACGGAACATCCCTCTAGGGGGGTGGGAGGGAGTATTCCAGTGAAGGCAACTACGCGAAACAAATCAACAAAAACCGACCTGGTGTCAAATGGAGAATCCCTTTGCTATTTGTTGACCAGCAAGTACAAAGACTGTCAACAAGTAGTGGAACAGTGTGGCTACCATGCACAATGATAAACCAGATTAGGCATGTGCAACTTACCATGACCAAATAATTATCCTATGTGTGTCAACGTTGACAACCCATGATTTGGGTCATGAATTGTCAGAGGGCAAAACAATGGGTTGGGAATACCATATACCAACTAGCAAGTACAACGACCTTCAGTCAGTAGTAGCACGGTGTGGCTACCATGCACAATGACCGACAAAAGTAGGCATGTGTACTGCCTTTGACCAAAGAAATCCGCTATATGTTGTCAACGTTGACAGCTCATAATACGAGCCAATAATGGTCAGAGGGGGGAAACAATGGTTTGGGAACACCAAGAATCAAAAATCAAGCACAAGGAGCTTCAATACGTCGTGGCACAGTGTGGACACCATGCACGATGACCAACCAAAGTAGGCATGTGACACTGACCATGACCAAACAATGTCACTAAGTGGTAGATTTTGACAGCTCATAATAGGAGTCACGAATTGTCAAAGTGGAAGACAATGGGTTGTGAATACTATTTATTGAGTAGCAAGTACAAATACCTTCAATCTGCAGTGGCACAGCGTGGCTGCCATGCACAGTGACCTACCAAAGTATGCATATGTCACTGACTGTGACCAACGAATTTCACTTCATGTGGTCAGCGTTGACAACTCACAACACGAGTCACAGATAGTCAAAGGGGGGTAACAATGGTTTGAGAACACTAGCTATTAACTAGAAAGCACAAATACCTTTGATATGTAGTACCACGGCGTGGTAACCATGTACAGTGACAACCCAAAGTAGGCATATGTCACTAACCCTAACCAAACGAATTTCACAGTGTGTGGTCAATATTGAGAACTCATAACACGAGTCAGAACTGGTCTGATGGGGAAATAATGGGTTGGGAACACTAGTTGTCAACTAGCAAGTACGAAGAACTTCAACAAGTAGTGGAACGGTTTGGCTAGCGTGCACAGTGACCAACCAAACGATGAATACGTCACTGACTATGACCGAAGAAATCCAGGATGCGTGGTCAACATTGACAGCTCAAAACAAGAGTCACAAATGGTCAGAGGGAGAGACAATGGTTTAGGAACCCTATACATGGACTAGAAAGGACAAATAACTTCAATACGTAGTGACACGGTGTGGCTAATATGCACACCAAACAACCAAACTAGGCATATGTCACAGACCATGACCAAAGAATTTCAATATGGGTGGTCAACGTTCACCAACCATAACACGAGTCACAAACGGTCAGAGGGGGAAACAATGGTTCGGGAATATCAGTTCTCAAGTAGCAAGTACAATGCCCTTCAACCAGTAGTAGCACGAGGTGGCTACCATGCACAATGACCGACCAAAGTAGGCATATGTACTGCCTTTGACCAAAGAATTCCGCTCTGTGTGGTCAACGTTGACAACTCATAATACGAGTCACCAATAGTCAAAGAGGGAAACAATTAGTTGGAACACCAGGTATCAACTAGCAAGCACAATGACCTTCAATACGTTGTGGCACGGTGTGGATACCATGCACGCTGACCAACCAATGTATGCATATGTCACTGACCATGACCAAAGAATGTCACCATGTGTGGTAAACTTTGACAGCTCATAACACGAGTCACAAATGGTCAAGGTGGAAGAAAATGGTTTATAAATACTAGTTTTTGACTAGCAAGTACAAATACCTTCAATATGTAGAGGCACGGTGTGGCTACAATGCATAGGGACCAACCAAAGTATGCATATGTCACTGACCATGACCAAAGAATTTTACTTCATGTGTTCAAAGTTGACAACTCACAACACGCGTCACAGATATTCTAAGGGGCTAACAACGGTCTGGGAACAATAGCTATCAAGTAGAAAGCACAAAGACCTTCAAGACATAGTGACACGGCGTGGTAACCATGTACAGGAACAAACCAAAGTAGGCATATGTCACTAATCACGACCAAAACGGATTTCACTGTGTGTGGTCAACGTTGATAACTCATAACATGAGTCACAAATGGTCACTTGGGGAAACCATGGGTTGGGAACACCAGTTATCAACTAGCAAGTAGAAAGATTTTCAACAAGCAGTGGCACGGTGTGGCTATCGTGCACAGTGACCAACCAAAGGATGCATATGTCACTGACTATGACTCAAGGAAGTCCACCATGTGTGGTCAACATTGACAACTCATAACAAGAGTCACAAATGGTGAGAGGGAGAGACAATGGTTTGGGAACCTTATATATCGACTAGAAAGGACAACGAACTTCGATACGTAGAGGCATGGTGTGGCTAATATGCACACCAAACAACCAAACTAGGCATATGTCACTGACCATGACCAGAGAATTTCAATGTGGGTGGTCAACGTTGACCAACCATAGCACGAGTCACAAACGGCCATGGGAGGAAACAATGCTATGGGAATATCAGTTATCAAATAGCAAGTACAACGACCTTCAGTCAGTAGTAGCACGGTGTGGCTACCATGCACAATGACCGACCAAAGTAGGCATATGTACTGCCTTTGACCATAGAGATCCACTGTGTGTGGTCAATGTTGACAACTTATAATACGAGTCACAAATGGTCAGAGGGGGGAAACAATGGTCTGGGAACACCAAGTACCAAATAGCAAGCATAAAGAGCTTGAAAACGTTGTGGCATTGTGTGGATACAATGCATGATGACCAACCAAAGTAGGCATATGTCACTGACCAAGACCAAATAATGTCACTAAGTGTGGTAAACTTTGACAACTCATAATACGAGTCACAGATGGTCAGGGTGGAAGATAATGGTGTGTGAATACTAGTTATCAACTAGCAAGTACAAATACCTTCAATATGTAGTGGCACGGTGTGGCTACAATGCATAGTGACCAACCAAAGTATGCATATGTCACTGACCATGAACAAATCATTTCACTTCATGTGGTCAACATTTACAACTCACAACACGAGTCACAGATAGTCAGAGGGGACTAACAATGGTTTGGGAACACTAGCTTTCAACAAGAAAGCACAAAGACACTTGACACATAATGACACGGCGTGACAACCATGTACAGTGACAAACCAAAGTAGGAATTTGTCACAAACCATGACCAAACGGATTCCACAGTGTGTGGTCAACATTGAAAACTCATAACACTGATGGCGGTAGATGAGGATGATGTGAGGAGAGAGGAATGATGATGATGATAAAGGCGGAGATCGCGGTGAGTGGAGAATTGGAGGATGATGCGGCAGAGGGGCTGGGCGAGACAACCACTTCCTCTGCTTTGAGGAGAGTGACGGCTTATTCCCCAGTTGGCCCTTGGTTGGGCAGGAAGATTGGTGGTGTCGGATATCTTGGCAGCTCGAGGAAGTTGGTTTGCAGGAGAGCAAGTCAGGCAGCGAGTAGAGGCACTGGTTTTCTGATGTCAGGAGAGTGACGGTTTGTTCCCCAGTTGGCTCGGAAATGGGAGCAAGAAGACTGGTGGTATCCGATGTCCTGACCGCGGGAGGTACACTGCTGCGTCTGACGAGGCGGTGCAAGATTGCGGCGCGAGACAATGGATGTGACGGAGCTGTTGTGGATGACGAGAATGGAGTAGATGAGGCTGATGAGGGACAGGAGAAGGGCGGGACTGCTTGCGAGGTTGACGAGATGAGAGGCAACGGGTGATGAGCGGCAGGAAGCTTCCAAGAAGTTGACGGTAGGCGTCAGCTCGGGAACTGCTAGCAGCTGTTGTTGACGACAGGTCACCAATTATTGGCCAGGGACGTGGAATGGGTGCAGGGTTTTCTTTGAATGACGAGGTGTAGCTTCCGCGCAAAGCGCTCTTCAAGAGGGGCTGCTGATGTCAGCTGCTGATGAAGCGGAGAGGCGCGAAGTGGCGATGACGGCGATGGAGGAGTGCAGGCTCGAGAAGGGACGCAATGGTACCGACAGAGCGACGACTTGGTCATGATGCACCAGGTGATGTTGCCTGATGCTCTGATACCATGTCAGAAGAATGCAATGAGTGAGGACGGCGGGAGCAGAAGCAAGCAGAAGCACGGAACCAGGCAGAAGTGACGTAGGGAAGTGGCAAAACCAGAGCGGTGAGATCCGGCCCAAGAAGTTAGTTCCAGGGTCGCGAGAGGACGCGAGTAACTGAAGCTCCAAGGTAGACAGAGTGCAGATGAGAGAACGCAAGAGAGGAACGAGGAGGGCGATGGAAGTGAAAGGTTGAGGGTGGCGAAGCGAAGAGTTATGGGGAAACAGTGATAGGAGAAGCTAATGGGAGCGAGATGCAAGCAGAGCGAGAACACGGCAGCTTAGCTGCGGAACCAAAGGGAACATGATGAATAGAGCTGTTCTGGTTAACTAGAGGGAATAAACATCTTCCGAATTTATACACAACAGACCAAGGTAAAATAAGCAACAGCTTCATGTGTGGTAGCCGGACGCACGTACGTGGTGATCGTTCATTAGGGGATCACTCGGTCTGATAGTTGTTTTACTGGCTAAGGCGCTGACAACGGTCAGTGCATTCACAACGGCTAGTATGTCGACTGACGTAGTTCAGGCCAGAGCTGAACTGTTTAATGAGAATTTCTTTTCCAGCTGGTGGGAGTCCTGTCAGTTTTACGGAAATTCTTCTAACACGTCCACCATTCCATTTACAAGGAGCTTGCCGACATATGCAGGGAGCACCGGCTGCCAGTGCAGGTGGAACATGAGGGGATCCTGCCGTTGCCGGGGGGCGTGGGGGAGCTGTGGTCTGACCTGACGCCGGAGGATGGGAAGACTGGCACATTTTGTCTGGTCGACATCACAACAGCGGACGTGCACCAAGCGAGGACCACGGAACCTGAAAGGTGAAGGAGGCGGCCGAGGCGGCGAAGTGCGCCAAGTATGGCAAGACTCCACGTTGTGGGTACTTTCTGCGCCCCCTGGCGTGGGAAACTCTGGGCGGCCTGGGGGATTGGTCTGGAGTCTTCCTCGCCCGGCTGGCTAGGATTTGCCCGGCTCAGGAACCACGCCGCTGCTCGGCCGAGGCGCAAGAGAGCCGGGCCTAGCGGGCGGTAGCTGTGTTGGCGCAGAAGGTGTCTCAGTAAGCATATACAGCGAGTGTGCGGTCATGCGGCTCTTTAGCATTTCGCACGGGGAGGCTCGGGAGTTACATCCGTAACAAGGGCGCAACTAGGGCGCAACTAGGCCGCAAATAGGGCGCAAGTAGGATGCAAGTAGCGCGCAACTAGGGTGTAACTAGGGCTTAACTAGGGTGCAAGTATGGCGCAAGCAGGGTTCAAGTATGGCACAACTAGATCGCTACTTGGGCGCAACTAGGACGCAAGTAGCGTACATGTGGGGCTCAACTAGGGTGCAACTAGGGTACAACTAGGGCGCAAGTAGGGCGCAATTAGGGCACAACTAGGATGTAACTAGGGCGCAACTAGGGCACAACTAGCGCGCAACTAGGGTGTAGCTAGTGCCGAACTGAGACGCAACCAGGACGCATTTTGGTCGCAACTTGGGCGCAAATAGGGCACAACTAGGGCACAAGTAGGGCGCAAGTAGGGCACAATTAGGCAAAACTAGGGTGCAACTAGGGCGCAACTAGGGTGTAGCTAGTGCCAAGCTGCGACGCAACTAGGGCGTAACTAGGGCAAATGTAGGGCATAACTAGGGCGCAAGTACGGCGCAACTAGGGAGCAATAGGGCGCAAGTAGGACGCAAGTAGGGCGTAACGAAGGTACAACTAGGGCGCAACTAGGGCGCAAGTAGGGTGCAAAAAGGGCGCAAGTAAGGCGTAATTATGGTGCAAGTAGGGCGCAAGTATGGCGCAACTATGATACAACCAGGGGGCAAGTAGGGCACAAGTAGGACGCAAGTAGGGTGCAACTAGGGCGCAACTATGACGGAACTAGGGTGCAAGCAGGGCGCAACTAGGGCACAACTAGGGTGCAACTAGGGTGCAAGTAGGGCGCAACTAGGGCGCAACTGGGGCACAACATGGACGCAGCTAGGGTGCAACTAGAGCGTAGCTACTACCCAATTGAGGCGCAACTTGGACGTAACTAGGGCGCAAGTCCGGTGCCACCAGGGTACAAGTAGGGCGCAAGTAGGGCGCAAGTAGGGCACAAGTAGGGCACAAGCAGGGCGGAAGTAGGGCGCAACTAGGGTGCAACTAGGGTGCAACTAGGACGTAGCTAGTGCCCAATTGAGGCACAGCTAGGGCGCAACTAGGGCGCAAGTAGGGCGCAAATAGGGCACAAGTAGGGTGCAACTATGGCGCAAATAGGGCGCAAATAGGGTACAAATACGGCGCAATTAGGGCGCAACTAGAGCGCAAGTATGACGCACGAAGGGCGCAAGTAGGACGCAAGTAGAGTGCATGTAGGGCGCAAGTCTATGTTGCTCTCGACTCTCGACCCCGCGTGCTGGGTCCAGGGTCGGCGTGTCGACCCCCACCTGGTGTCGAGGTCGGCCAACACATTCCCCCCGCCGATACTTAGCAAAATTGTCTGTCGCGCTTTCTTCTGCAGCTGATTTCAAACCCCTTTATCTTTTGCTATTCTTTAGGCCATGCAAACTGCAAACGGCTCGCCGGCAAACCTGGTCTGTCATCCCCTCCCTTTCTTCTTTTCTTCTGTCAACCGCTAAATGGTGGACGCTTGACGGTAGAGGATGGACGGAAGAGGATGGACGGTAAATGATGGACGATAGAGGCTGGACTGCTGACCTTGGACAGTAGACGCGCTAGACGCTGGACAATAGACGCGCTAGATGCTGGACAGTAGACGCGCTAGACGCTAGACAGCAGACGCGCTAGACGCCGGACAGCGGACACGACGACGGTAGACAGTAGACGCGGTGACGGTGGATAAAAAACGGTGGACAAAAGGTGCTGAACACAAGCGGCAATACTTTATCTGTCACATGGGGTGGCAGGGAGCTTGCGGTGACCTATCCTTTTTTTGGGGGGCTGGGGACTGGCATCAAAGCAAGATATGCTATGGACTTGGGGAAAAGTGCAATCAACAGATTAAAGGCCGTGATGCTGTAAGTTACGTGAGGAGTGAATGGAAGCAAAATCTGTGGGTGGATTTGAATCAGGAACATGAAACGTGACATGAATGCCAAGTTTTGGGTCAACTAGGGCGCCACTAGGACGCAAGTAGGGCACAAGTAGGACACAGCTAGGACGCAACTAGGGTACAACTAGGACGTAGCTAGTGCCCAACTGAGGCGCAACTAGGGCGCAAGTAGGGTGCAAGTAGGTTGCAAGTAGGGTGCAACTAGTGCACAACTAGGGCGCAACTAGGGCGGAACTAGGGCGCAACTAGGGCCGACTAGGGTGTGAGTAGGGCGCAACTAGGGCGTAGCTAGGGCACAAGTAGGGCACAAGTAAGATGCAACTAGGGCGCAACTAGGGCACAATTAGGGCGTAGTTAGTGCTCAACTGAGGCGCAACGAGGGAGCAAGTAGGGTGCCAGTAGGGCGTAAATAGGGTGCAATGAGGACGCAAGAAGGGCGCAACTAGGGCGCAACTAGGGCGCAACTAGGGCGCAACTAGGGCGCAACTAGGGCGAAAGTATGGCATAACTAGGGCACAACTAAGGCGCAACTAGGGCACCACTAGGGCGCAAGAAGGCCGCAACTAGGGCGCAACCAGGGGGCAACTAGCGCCAACTAGGATGCAACTAGGGCGCAACTAGGGCACAATTAGGGCGCAACTAGGGCGCAACTAGGGCGCAACTAGGGCGCAACTAGGGCACAACTAGGACGCAACTAGGGCGCAACTAGGGCGCAACTAGGGCGCAACTAGGGCGCAACTAGGGCGCAACTATGGCGCAACTAGGGCACAACTAGGGCACAATGAGTGTGCAACGAGGGTGCAACGAGGGCGCAACGAGGGTGCAACTAGGGTACAACTAGGGCGCAACTAGTGCGCAACTAGGGCGCAACCAGGGCGCAACTATGGTACAACTAGTTTGCAAGTTGGGCGCAACTACGGTGCAACTTAGGCGCAACTTGGGCGCAACTAGGACGCAAGTATGGTGCAACCAGGGCGCATCTAGAGCGCAACTAGGGAATAACCAGGGCGCAACTAGGACGCAACTAGGGTGTAACTAGTGCGCAAGTTCGGCGCAACTATGGTGCAACTAAGGCGCAACTAGTGCGCAAGTAGGGCGCAAGTAGGACGCAACTAGGACGCAACTAGGGCACAACTAGGGCGTAGCTAGTTTCCACTAAGGCACAACTAGGGTGCAAGTAGGGTGCCAGTAGGGCGCAAGTAGGGTGCAATAAGTACGCAAGTAGGGTGCAAATAGGGCGCAACTAGGGCGCAACAAGGGCGCAACTAGGGCGCGACTAGGGCGCAACTAAGGCGCAACTAGGGCGCACCTAGGGCGCAACTAGGGTGCAAGTAGGGCGTAACTAGGGCTCAACTAGGGTGCAACAAGGGCGCAACTAGGATAAAACTAGGGCACAACTAGGGCGCAACTAGGACGCAACTAGGGCGCAACTAGGGCACAACTAGGGCGCAATTAGGGTGCAACTAGGGCGCAAGTAGGGCGCAAGTAGGGCACAAGTAGGGCGCAACTACAGCGCAAGTGGGGCACAACTAGGGCGCAACTAAGGCGCAACTATGGTGCAACAAGGGCGCAACGAGGGCGCAACAAGGGCGCAACTAGGGCACGACTAGGGCGCCACTAGGGCGCAACAAGGGCGCAACTAGGGTGCAACTAGGGCACAACTAGGGCGCAACTAGGGCACAACTAAAGCGCAACTAGGGCACAACAACGGCGCAAATAGGGCGCAAGCAGGGCACAAGTAGGACGGAACTAGGGTGCAACTAGGGTACAACTAGGGCGTAGCTAGTGCCCAACTGAGGGGCAACTATGGCGCAAGTAGGGCGCCAATGGGGTGTAAGTATGGTGCAATAAGGGCGCAAGAATGGCGCAACTAGGACGCATCTAGGGTGCATATAGGGCGCAACTAGGGTGGGACTAGGGCTCAAGTAGGATGCATGTAGGGCGCAACTAGGACACGACTAGGGCGCAACTAGGGCGTAACTAGGGCGCAACTAGGGCGCAACTAGGGCGCAACTAGGGTGCAACTAGGGCGCTACTAGGGGACAACTAGGGCACAACTAGGACGTAACTAGGGCGCAATTAGGGCACAACTAGGGCGCAACGAGGGCGGAACGAGGGTGCAGCTTGGGTGCAACTAGGGCGCAACTAGGGTGCAGCTAGGGCGCAACTAGGGTGCAACTGGTGTGCAATTTGGGCACAACTAGGACGTAACTAAGGCGCAACTACAGCGCAAGTAGGACACAACTAGGGTGCAGCTAGATGACAACTAGGGCATAGCTAGTGCCCAACTGAGGCGCATCTAGGGCGCAAGTAGGAGCCAGAAGGGTGCAAGTAGGGCGCAACTAGGGTGCAACTAGGGCGCAACTAGGACGCAACGAGGGCGCACCTAGTGCGTAACTAGGATACAACTAGGGTGCAAGTAGGGCGCAACAAGGGCGCAACTAGGGTGCCCGGGCACAACAAGGGTGCAACTACGGGGCAACTAGGAAGCAACTGTGGCACAACTAGGACGCAACTAGGGCACAAATACGGCGCAACTAGGGCGCATCTAGGGTGCAACTAGGGTGCAACTAGTGTGCAACTAGGGCGCAATTAGGGCGCGACTATGGCGCGACTAGGGCGCAACTTGGGTGCAACTAGGGCGCAACTAGGGCGCAACTAGGGCGCAGCTAGGGTGCAACTAGGACGCAATTAGGGCGCAACTGGGGGCAACAAGGACACAACTAGGGTGCAACTAGGGCGCAACTGGGGCGCAACTTGGGCGCAACTAGGGCATAACTAATGCGTAACTAAGGTACAACAAAGGTGCAACTAAGGCGCAACTAGGGCGCAAGTAGGGCACAAGTAGGATGCAGCTAAGGCGCAACTAGGGTACAACTAGGGCGTAGCTAGTGCCCAACTGAGGCGCAACTAGGACGAGAGTAGGGCGCAAGTAGGGCGCAACTAGGGCGTAACTAGGACGCAAGTAGGGTGAAATTGGGGGCAAATATGGCGCAACTAGGGCGCAAATAGGGTGCAACTAGGACACAACTAGGGCGTAACTAGGGCGCAACTAGGGCGCAACTAGGGTGCAACGAGTGCGCAACTATGGCGCACCTAGGGCGCGACTAGGGCGCGACTAGGACGCGACTTGGGCGCTACTAGGGTGCAACTAGGGCGAACCTAGGGCGCAACTAGGGCGCAACTAGGGTGCAACTAAGGGCAACCAGGGCGCAACTAGGGCGCAACTAGGGCGCAACTAGGGCGCAACTAGGGTGTACCTAGGGCGCAACTAGGGCGCAAATAGGGCGCAACTAAGGCACAACTAGGGCGCAACTAGGACGCAACTAGGGCACAACTAAGGCGCAACTAGGTCGCAAATAGGGCACAAGAAGGACGCAACTAGAGCGCAACTAGGGCGCAACTAGGACGCAACTAGGGCGCATCTAGGGCGCAACTAGGGCGCAACTAGGGCGCAAGTAGGACGCAACTAGGGCGCAACTAGGGCGCAACTAGGACGCAACTAGGGCGCATCTAGGGCGCAACTAGGGCGCAACTAGGGCGCAAGTAGGACGCAACTAGGGCGCAACTAGGGCGCAACTAGGACGCAACTAGGGCACATCTAGGGCGCAACTAGGGCGCAACTATGACGTAACTAGGGTCCAACTAGGACGCAACTAGGGCACACCTAGGGCGTAACTAGGGCGCAACTAGGGCGCAACTAGGGTGCAACTAGGGTCCATCTAAGGTGCAACTACGGCGCAACTAGGGCGCGACTAGGGCGTGACTAGGGCGCGACTAGGGCACAACAAGGGCGCAACTTGGGCGCAACTAGGGCGCAGCTAGGGCGCAACTAAGGCGCAAATAGGGCGCAAATTGGGCGCATTTAGGGCGCAACTGGGGGCAACTAGGGCGCAACTAGGGTGCAACTTGGACGCAACTAGGGTGCAAGTAGGGCACAACTAGGGCGCAACTAGGGCGCAACTAGGGCCCACCTAGGGCGCAACTAGGGTGGAACTAGGGCAAAACTAAGGCGCAACTAGGGCGCAAGCAGAGCACAACTAGGACGCAACTAGGGCGCAACTAGAGTACAACTAGGGCGTAGCTAGAGCGCAACTGAGGCGCAACTAAGGCGCAAGTATGGTGCAAGTACGGCGCAAGTAGGGTGCAATTTCTGCGCAACTATGACGCGCAATCAAGGCGCAACTAAGGCGCAACTAGGGCGCAACTATGATGCAAGTATGGCGCAACTAGGGTGCAACTAGGGCGCAAGTAGGGCGCAAGTAAAACGTAAATAGGACGCAACTATGGCACAACTAGGGCGTAGCTAGTGCCCAACTGAGGCGCAACTAGGACGCGAGTAGGGCGCCAGTAGGGTGTGAGTTTGGTGCAATAAGGGCGCAAGAAGGGTGCAACTAGGGTGCAACTAGGGTGCAACTAGGGTAAAACTAGTTTGCAAGTTGGGCGCAACTAGGGCGCAACTTAGGCGCAACTTGGGCGCAAGTATGGTGCAACTAGAGCGCAACTAGGGTGCAACTAGGGCGCAAGTATGGTGCAACCAGGGCGCAACTAGAGTGCAACTAAGGCGCAACTAAGGCGCAACTAGGGCGCAACTAGGGTGCAACTATTGCGCACGTTCGGCGCAACTAAGGCGCAACTAAGGCGCAACTAGTGCGCAAGTAGGACGCACGTAGGACGCAACTAGGGCGCAGCTAGGGCACAACCAGGACGTAGCTAGTGCCCAACTAAGGCACAACTAGAGTGCAAGTAGGGTGCCATGAGGGCGCAATTAGGGTGCAATAAGGGGGCAAATAGGGTACAAATAGGGCCCAACTAGGGCGCAACTAGGGCAAAACTAGGGCACGACTAGGGCGCAACTAGGGCACAACTAGGGCGCAACTAGGGCGCAACTAGGGCGCAACTAGGGCGCAAGTAGGGCGTAACTAGGGTTCAACTAGGGCGCAACAGGGGCGCAGCTAGGGCACAAGAAGGGCGCAACTATGGCGCAACAAGGACGCATCTAGGGTGCAGGTAGGGCGCAACTAGGGCGCGACGATGGCGCAAGGAGGACGCACGTATGGCGCAACTAGGACACAACTAAGGCGCAACTAGGGCGCAACTAGGGCGCAACTAGGACGCAACTAGGTCCCAACTACGGCGCAACTAGGGCGCAACTAGGGCGCAACTAGGGTGCAGCTAGGGCGCAACTAGGGCGCAACTATGGCGCAACTAGGGCGCAACGAGGCCGAAATGAGGACACAACTAGGGCACAACTAGGGCACAACTAGGGCGCAACTAGGGCGCAACTAGGGCGCAACTTGGGTGAAACTAGTGTGCAACTTGGGCGCAACTAGGGCACAACTAAGGCGCATTTAGGGCGCAAGTAGGACGCAACTAGGGCGCAAGTAGGGGACAACCAGGGCGTAGCTAGTGCCCAACTGAGGCGCAACTATGGCGCAAGTAGGCGCCAGAAAGGAGCAAGTAGGGCGCAACTAGGGTGCAACCAGGGCGCAACTAGGATGCAACTAGGGCGCAACTAGTGCGTAACTAGGGTGCAACTAGGGTGCAAGTAGGGCACAACTAGGGCGCAACTAGAGCGCCCGGGCGCGACAAGGGCGTAACTAGGGGTCAACTAGGGCACAACTAGGGCGCAACTAGGACGCAACTAGGGCATGACTAGGGCGGAACTAGGACGCAGCTAGGGCGCAACTAGGGTTTGGTTATGTGACCCGGCTTTGGTTTGTGTAAACCGGCTTTGGTTTCTGTGACCCATCTTTGGGTTGTGTGACCTGGCTTTGGTTTCTGTGAGCCGGCTTTGGTTTCTGTGACGCGGCTTTGGTTTCTGTGACCCGGCTTTGGTTTTTGTGACCCGGATTTGGTTTGTTTGACCCGGCATTGGTTTGTGTGACCCAACTTTTGTGTCTGTGACCCGGCATTGGTTTATGTAATCCGACTTTGGTTGGTGTGACCCGGCTTTGGTTTCTGTGATCCGGTTTTGGTTTATGTGACCCGGCTTTGGTTTCTGTGACCCGGCTTTGCTTTGTGTGACCCAGCTTTGGTTTCTGTGACCCGGCTCTGGTTTCTGTTACCCGGCTTTTGGTTGTGTGACCTGGCTTTGGTTTCTTTGACCTGGCTTTTGTTTCTGTGCGCCGGCTTTGGTTACTGTAACCCGGCTTTGGTTTGTGTGATCCCGCTTTGGTTTCTGTGACCTGGTTTTGGTTTATGTGACCCGGCTTTGGTTATGTGACCTGGCTGTGGTTGCTCTGACCCGGCTTTGGTTCCAGTGATCCGGCTTTGGATTCTGTGACCCAACTTTGGTTTCTGTGACCCAGCTTTTGGTTTCTATGACCGGGCTTTGGTTTTTGTGCTCCGGCTTTGGGTTGTTGACCCGGCATTGGTTTTGTGATCCGGCTGTGGTTTTTGTGATCCGGCTTTAGTTTCTGTGACACGGCATGACACGAGTCACAAACGGTCAGAGGGGGAAACAATGGTCCGGGAATATCAGTTCTCAACAAGCAAGTACAACGCCCTTAAATCAGTAGTAGCATGGTGTGGCTAGCGTGCACAGTGACCAACCAAAGGATGCATATGTCACTGACTATGACCGAAGAAATCCACTATGTGTGGTCAACATTGACAGCTCATAACACGAGTCACAAATGGTCAGAAGGAGAGACAACGTTTGGGAACCATGTGTACCAACTAGAAAGGACAAAGAACTTCGATACGTAGTGGGACGGTGTGGCTAATATGCACACCAAACAACCAAATTAGACATATGTCACTAACCATGACCAGAGAATTTCAATATGGGTGGTAAACGTTGACCAACCATGGTACCATGCATGATGAACAACCAAAGTAGGCATATGTCACTGACCATGACCAAATAATGTCACTAAGTGTGGTAAACTTCGACAACCCATACCACGAGTCACAAATGGTCAGGGTGGAAGATAACGGTTTATGAATAGTAGTTATCAACTAGCAAGTAAAACTGCCGTCAATATGTAGTGGCACAGTGTGGCTACAATGCACAGTGACCAACCCAAGTACGCATATGTCACTGACCATGAGCAAATAATTTCACTTCATGTGGTCAACATTTACAACTCACAACACGAGTCACAGATAGGCAGAGGGGGCTAACAATGGTTTGCGAACACTAGCTGTCGACAAGAAAGCTCAAAGACATTTGATACATAATGACACGGTGTGGTAACCATGTACAGTGACAAACCAAAGTAGGCATATATCACAAACCATGACCAAACGGATTTCATAGTGTGTGGTAAACGTTGAAAACTCATAACACGAGTCACAAATGGTCAGTGGGGGAAACCATGGGGTGGGAACACTAGTTATAAACTAGCAAGTAGAAATATTTTCAACAAGTAAGGGCACGGTGTGGCTAGCGTGCACAGTGACCATCCAAAGGATGCACACGTCACTGACTATGACTGAATAACTGGTTGTGGAGTGGTGCAAACTGGTTGCCGAGTGGTGCGAACAGGTTGTGGAGTGGTGCAAACTGGTTGCAGAGTGGTGCAAACTGGCTGCGGAGTGGTGCGAACTGGTTGCGGAGTGGTGCAAGCTGGTTGCGGAGTGGTGCGAACTGGTTGCAAAGGGGTGCAAACTGGTTGCGGAGTGGTGCAAACCGGTTGCGGAATGATGCAAACTGATTGCGGAGTGGTGCGAACTGGTTGCGGACTGGTACAAACTGGCTGCGGAGTGGTGCGAACTGGTTGCGCAGTGGTGGGAACTGGTCACGGAGTGGTGCGAACTGGTTGCGGAGTCGTGCGAACTGGTTGCGGAGTGGTACGAACTGGTTGCAGAGTGGTGCGAACTGGTTGCGGAATGGTGCGAACTGGTTGTGGAGTGGTGCGAACTGGTTGCAGAGTGGTCCAAACTGGTTGTGGAGTGGTGCAAACTGGTTGCCGAGTGGTGCGAACAGGTTGTGGAGTGGTGCGAACTGGTTGCAGAGTGGTCCAAACTGGTTGTGGAGTGGTGCAAACTGGTTGCCGAGTGGTGCGAACAGGTTGTGGAGTGGTGCGAACTGGTTGCAGAGTGGTCCAAACTGGTTGTGGAGTGGTGCAAACTGGTTGCCGAGTGGTGCGAACAGGTTGTGGAGTGGTGCGAACTGGTTGCAGAGTGGTCCAAACTGGTTGTGGAGTGGTGCAAACTGGTTGCCGAGTGGTGCGAACAGGTTGTGGAGTGGTGCGAACTGGTTGCAGAGTGGTCCAAACTGGTTGTGGAGTGGTGCAAACTGGTTGCCGAGTGGTGCGAACAGGTTGTGGAGTGGTGCGAACTGGTTGCAGAGTGGTCCAAACTGGTTGTGGAGTGGTGCAAACTGGTTGCCGAGTGGTGCGAACAGGTTGTGGAGTGGTGCAAACTGGTTGCGTAGCGGTGCAAACCGGTTGCGCAATGGTGCGAACTGGTTGCGGAGTGGTGCGAACTGGTTGCGGAGTCGTGCGAACTGGTTGCGGAGTGGTACAAACTGGTTATGGAGTGGTGCGAACTGGTTCCGGAGTGATACGAACTGGTTGCCGAGTGGTGCGAACTGGTTGCGAGGTGGTGCGAACTGGTCGCGGAGTGGTGCGAACTGGTCCCAGAGTTGTGCGAACAGGTTGCGGAGTGGTGTGAACTGGTTGCGGAGTGGTACGAACTGGCTGTGGAGTGGTGTGAACTGGTTGCGGAGTGGTGAGAACTGGTTGCGGAGTTGTGCAAACTGGTTGCGGCGTGGTGCAAACTGGTTGCGAAGTGGTGCGAACTGGTTGCGGAGTGGTGCGAACTGGTTGCGGAGAGGTGCGAACTGGTTGCGGAGTGGTGCGAACTGGTTGCGGAGAGGTGCGAACTGGTTGTGGAGTGGTGCGAACTAGTTCCGGAGTGGTGAGAACTGGTTGCGGAGTGGTGCAAACTGGTTGCAGAGTGGTGCGCACTGGTTGCGGAGTGGTGCGAACTGGTCGCGGAGTGGTGCGGACTGGTCGCGGAGTGGTGCAAACTGGTCCCGGAGTGGTGCGAACGGGTTGCGGAGTGGTGTGAACTGGTTGCGGATTGGTACGAATAGGTTGCGGAGTGGTGTGAATCGGTTGCGGAGTGGTGCGAACTGGTTGCAGAGTGGTGCGAACTGGTTGCCGAGTGGTGCGAACTGGTAGAGAGGTGGTGCAAACTGGTTGTAGAGTGGTGTGAACTGGTTGCGGAGTGGTGCGAGCACGTTGCTGAGTGGTGCGAACTGGTAGTGGAGTGGTGCGATTTGGTTATGGAGTGGTGCAAACTGGTTGCAGAGTGGTGGGAACTGGCTGCGGAGTGGTGCGAACTGGTCCTTGAGTGGTGCGAACTGGTCGTGCAGTGGTGCGAACTGGTCCCGGAGTGGTGCGAACTGGTCGCGGAGTGGTGCGAACTTGTTGCGGAGTGGTGCGTCTGGGTTGCAGAGAGGTGCAAACGGGTTGCAAAGGGGTGCAAATTGGTTGCGGAGTGGTGCAAACTGTTTGTTGAGTGGTGTGAAGTGGTTGCCAAGTGGTGGGAACTGGTTGTGGAGTGGTGCAAACTGGTTTCGGAGTGGTGCGAACTGGTTGAGGAGTGGTGCGAGCTGGTTGCGGAGTGGTGCAACTGGTTGCGAAGTGGTGCAAACTAGTCGTGGAGTGGTGCGAACTGGCTGCAGAGTGGTGCAAACTGGCTGCGGAGTGGTCCGAACAGGTTGTGGAGTGGTTCAAACTGGCTGCGGATTGGTGCGAACTGGTTGCGGAGTGGTGCGAACTGGTTGTGGAGTGGTGCAAACTGGTTGCGGAGTAGTGCGAACTGGTTGCGGAGTGGTGCGAACTGGTTGCGGAGTGGTGCGTACTGGTTGGGGAGTGGTTTGAACTGGTTGCGGAGTGGTGCAAACTGGTTGCGGAGTGGTGCGAACTGGTTGCGGAGTGGTGCAAACTGGTTGCAGAGTGGTCCGATCTGGATGCGGAGTGGTGCGAACTGGTTGCGGAAGTGGTGCATACTGGTTGCGGAGTGGTGCGAACTGGTTGTGGAGTGCTGCGAACTGGTTGCGAAGTGGTGTGAACTGGTTGCAAAGTGGTGCCGACGGGTTGCAGATTTGTGCGAACTGGCTGCGAAGTGGTGCAAACTGGTTGCAGAGTAGTGCAAACTGGTTGTGGAGTGGTGCCAACTGGTTGCGGAGTGGTGCGATATGGGTGTGGAGTGGTGCGAACTGGTTGCGGAGTGGTTTGAACTGGCTGCATAGTGGAGCAAACTCGTTGCGGAGTGCTGCGAACTGGTTGCGGAGTGGTGTGAACTGGTTGCGAAGTGGTGCAAACTGGTTGCAAATTTGTGCGAACTGGCTGCGGAGTGGTACAAACTGGTTGCAGAGTGGTACGATCTGGTTGCGGAGTGCTGCGAACTGATTGCGGAGTGGTGTGAACTGGTTGCGAAGTGGTGCGACTGGTTGCGGATTTGGACGAACTGGCTGCGGAGTGGTGCAAACTGGTTGCAGAGTGTTGCGAACTGGTTACCGAGTGGTGCAAACTGGTTGCGGATGTGTTCAAACAGGTCGCGGAGTGGTGCGAAGTGGTCGCGGACTGGTGCGAACTGGTCGGTGAGTGGAGCGAACGGGTTGCGGAGTGGTGTGAGCCGCAACCAGTTTGCACCACTCCGCAACCAGTTCGCACCACTCCGCAAACCATTCGCACCACTCCGCAACACGTTTGCACCACTCTGCAGCCAGTTCGCACCACTTTTGTAACCAGTTTGCACCACTACGCAACCAGTATGAACCACTCCGCAACCATTTAACACCACCCCGCAACCAGTTCGCACCACTCCCAAACCAGTTTGCACCATTCCGCAACCCGTTGGCACCACTCTATAACCAGTCGTATTTCTCCGCAACCAGTTTTCACCAATCTGCAACCAGTTCGCACCACTCCACAGCCAGTTCCCACCACTTTGCAACCAGTTCGCAGAACTCTGTAACCCGTTCGCACCACTCTGCATCCAGTTCGCACCACTCTGCAACTAGTTCGCACCACTCCGCAACCAATTCGAACCAATTGGCAAGAAGTTCGCACCACTCTGCAGAAATTTTGCACCACTTTTGCAACCAGTTCGCACCACTACGCAACCAGTACGAACCACTATGCAACCAGTTTGCACCCCTTCCCAACACGTTCGCACCACTCCACAACCCGTTTACACCACTCCGTAACCAGTTCGCAGGACTCCGTGACCAGTTCGCACCACTCCGCGACCAGTTAGCAGCACTTTGCAACCAGTTCGCACCACACAGCGACCAATTCACACCACCCCGCAACCAGTTCCCACCACTCCGCAACCAGTACAAACCACTCCGCAACCAGTTCACACCACTCTGCAACCAGTTCGCATGACTCCGCAACCTGTTCGCACCACTCCGCAACCAGTTTGCACCACTCCGCAACCAGTTCGCACCACTCCGCAACCAGTTCGCACCACTCCGCAACCAGTTCGCACCACTCCGCAACCAGTTTGCACCACTCTGCAACCAGTTCGCATGACTCCGCAACCTGTTCGCACCACTCCGCAACCAGTCCACACCACTCCGCAACCAGTTCGCACCACTCCGCAACCAGTTCGCACCACTCCGCAACCAATTTGCACCACTCCACAACCAGCTCGCACCACTCCGCATCCAGCTCGCACAACTCTGCAACCAGTCCACACCACTCCGCAACCAGTTCGCACAACTCCGCAACCAGTTTGCTCCACTCCGCAACCAGTTCACACCACTCCACAACCAGTTTGCACTATTCCTCATCCATTTTGCACCACTCCGCAACCGGTTTGCACCACTCCGCAACCAGTTCGCACCACCCCACAACCAGTTTGCACCACTCCGCAACCAGGTAGCACCACTCCCCAACCCGTTTGCACCACTCAGCAACCAGTTCGCACCACTCCACAACCAGTTCGCACCACTCTACAACCCGTTTGCACCACTCCACAACTAGTTCGCACCACTCTGCAACCAGTCCGCACAACTCTGCAACCAGTTCCGACCACTGCGCAACCAGTTGGCACCAATACGCAAGCAGTTCGCACCACTCCACGACCAGTTCGCACCACTCTGCAGCTCGTTCGTACCACTTCGCAACCAGTTTGCACAACTTTGCAACCAGATCCCAGCATTCCACAAGCAGTTCGCGCCACTCCGCAACCAGTTCGCACCACTCCACAACCAATTTGCACCATTTTGCAGCCCGTTTGCACCATTCCGCAGCCAGTTCGCACAACTCCGCAACCAGTTTGCACCACTCCGCAACCAGTTTATACCACTCAGCAACTAGTTCGCACCACTCCGCAACCAGTTCGCACCACTCCTCAACCAGCTCGCACCACTCCGCAACCAGTTTGCACCACTCCGCAACCAGTTTGCACCACTCCGCAACCAGTTCGCACCACTCCTCAACCAGCTCGCACCACTCCGCAACCAGTTTGCACCACTCCGCAACCAGTTTGCACCACTCTGCAACCAGTTTGCACCACTCTGCAACCAGTTCGCACCACTCCGCAACCACTTCGCACCACTCCTCAACAAGATCTCAGCACTCCGAAACCAGTTCGCACCACTCCTCAACCAGTTTGCATCACTCCGAACCCTGTTTGCACCACTTCCGCAACCAGTACGCCACACTTCGCAACAAGTATGAACCACTCCGCAACCAGTTCGCACCACTCTACAACCAGTTCACACCACTCCGCAACCTGTTTGCAGCACTGCGCAACCAGTTCGCACCACTCCGCAACCAGTTCGCACTACTCCGGAACCAGTTTGCACCACTCCGCAACCAGTTCAAACCAATCCGCAACCAGTTCGAACCACTCCGCAACCAGTTTGCACCACTCCGCAACCAGTT
>SZWC01002649.1:136869-161089 GCA_023375785.1 Penium margaritaceum
TCCGCAACCAGTTCGCACCACTCCGCAACCCGTTCGCACCACTCCGCAACCAGTTCGCACCTCTCCGCAACCAGTTCGCACCACTCCGCAACCAGTTCGCACCACTCCGCAACCAGTTCGCACCACTCCGCAACCAGTTGCACCACTCTACAACCAGTTTGCACAATTCCGCAACCAGTTCGCACCACCTCGCAACCATTCCGCACTACTTTGCAACCAGTTCGCACCACTCCGCAACCCGTTCGCACCACTCCGCAACCAGTTCGCACCACTCCGTAACCAGTTCACACCACTATGCAACCCATTTGCACCGCTCCGCAGCCCGTTTGCACCACTCCGAATCCAGTTCTCACCACTCCGCAGCCAGTTTGCACCACGCCACAACCAGTCCGCACCACTTGGCAACTAGTTCGCACCACTCCGCAACCAGTTTGCATCACTCCTCAACCAGTTCGCACCACTCCGCAACTAACTTCAACAACTCTGCAACCAGTTCCCACATCTCCGCAGCCAGTTCGCACCAATTCCGCAACCATTTTGCACGATTCTGCAACCAGTACGAACCACTCCGCAACCAGTTCACACCACTATGCAACCAGATCGCACCACTCTTCAACCAGTCCGAAACCAACCCGCACCCGGTTCGCACCCCTCCTCAACCAGTTTGCACCACTCCGCAACCAGTTCGCACCACTCCGCAACCAGTTGGAACCACTCCGCAACCAGTTCCCACCACTTCGCAACCAGTTTGCACTACTTCGCAACCAGTTCACACCACTCGGCAACCAGTTCACACCACTCCGCAACTAGTTTGCACCACCCGCAACCCGTTCGTACCACTCCGCAACTAGTTCACACCACGCCGCAACCCGTTCGCACCATTCCGCAACCGGTTCGTACCAATCCGCAACCAGTTTGCACCACTCCGCAAGCAAATCGCACCACTCTGCAACCAGTTCGCACCACTCCGCAACCAGTTCGCGACACTCCGCAACCTGTGCGCACCACTCCGCAACCAGTTCGCACCACCCCGCATTCAGTTCGTACTACTCCACAACCAGTTAGCACCACGCCGCAACCAGTTCGCACCACTCCGCAACCAATTCGCAGTACTTCACATCCGGTTCGCTCCACTGCGCAACCAGGTCGCACCACTCTGCAACCAGTTCGAACCACTCCGCAACCAGTTCGCACCACTCCGCAACCAGCTCGCACCACTCCGTAACTAGTTCGCACCACTCCGCAACCAGTTCGCACCACAATGCAATCAGTTCGCATCACTTCGCAACCAGTTCACACCAGTCCGCAAGCAGTTTGCACTGCTCTGCAGCCAGTTCGCACCACTCCGCAACCAGTTCACACCACTCTGCAACACGTTTGCACCACTCGGCAACCAGTTCGCACCACTCCGCAACCAGTTGGTAGCACTCCGCAACCAGTTCGCACCATTACACAACCGGTTTGCACCACTCCACAACCTGTTTGCACCACTCCACAACCAGTTCGCACCACTCCGCAACCAGTTTGCACCACACTGCAACCAGTTCGCAACACTCCGCAACCAGTTCCCACCACTCCGCAACCAGTTTGCACCGCTCTGCAAACAGTTGGCACCCCTCCGCAACCAGCTGGAAACACTCTGCAACCAGTTTGCACCACTCGGCAACCAGTTCGCACTACTCCGCATTCAGTTTGCACTCCTCCGCAGCCAGTTTGCACCACTCCGCAACCAGTTTGCACCAGTCCGCAACCAGTTCGCACCACTCTGCAACCAGTTCGCACCACCCCACAACCGGTTCGCACCATTCCACGACCAGTTCGCACCACCCCGCATTCAATTCGCACAACTCCGCAACGAGTTCGGACCACTCCGCAACCAGTTCGCACCACTCCGCGACCAGTTCGCACCACTCCGCAACCAGTTCGCAGCACTCTGCAACCAATTCGCACCACTCCACAACCAGTTCGCACCACTCCGCAACCAGTTCGCAGCACTCTGCAACCAATTCGCACCACTCCACAACCAGTTCGCACCACTCCGCAACCAGTTCGCAGCACTCTGCAACCAATTCGCACCACTCCACAACCAGTTCGCACCACTCCGCAACCAGTTCGCAGCACTCTGCAACCAATTCGCACCACTCCACAACCAGTTCGCACCACTCCGCAACCAGTTCGCAGCACTCTGCAACCAATTCGCACCACTCCACAACCAGTTCGCACCACTCCGCAACCAGTTCGCACCCCTCCGCAACCGGTTCGCACCACTCCGCAACCAGTTTGCACCACTCCGCAACCAGTTCCCACCACTCCGCAACCAGTTCGCACCACTCCGCAACCGGTTCGCACCACTCCAGAACCAGTTTGCACCACTTTGCAACCAGTTTGCACCATTCCGCAACCAGTTCGCACCACTCCGCAACCAGTTCGCACCACTCCGCAACCAGTTTGCACGACTCCCCAACCAGTTTGCACCACTCCGCAACCAGTTTGCACGACTCCGCAGCCAGTTCACACCACTCTGCAACCCATTTGCAGCACTCTGCAGCCAGTTTGCACCACTCCGCAGCCAGTTTGCACCACTCCGCAGCCAGTTCGCACCACTCCGCAACCAGTTTGCACCACTCTGCAACCATTTCTCACCACTCCACAACTGGTTTGTGTTGTAAAAACGTTCACTGGTACACAAGACACAAGGGAGGGTGTCGAGTAAGGAAAACCCTTAGTGGGAACACCTATGGGCTAGCAGTATTACTACCGGAGTACCCCTTGTATATATCATCTATCGTACTCGGTACTTGGAGGGCAAAAGAGAAAATACCCTTCGGTCCAACTTCCAAGACAGCTCAACTCCCGCACGAGACATGGCCCCGCGATCAGTTCTGTGCATCGAACTGTCAGCCCACGTCCTCAAACGGCCAACGCGAGACCGGCACGACTGACGACGGCAACGGTACATGGAGGATACCGCGCCTCCATATTCGCACGATGACAACTGCGCTTCGGTCCGCACTGACCACTTGCGCACGAAGACAACTTATCAGCCAATACGCTCGTGCAAGACCATCACCAATAGCAGAAGCTCTATGGCTGAGGCGACTGGTCACCTTACGTCCACCCTAGCTTAGCACTCTACATACAAGAACTATGGTACTTACGTAGACTGCTTGTGCTCCTTGTATTTTGCCTCTGTTCTCATACTATATGTTAATCATCGCTTATCTTCAAGTCATTCGGCTTCGTTTTGCTGCCCGCCTCCATGATGTGGTCCCTCGCATTGCTTTCGTTGCCCGCTCCATGCTGTAGCACGCTTTGTCCTTCCGCTTCTTGCCTTGTGCCATACTCCAAACATCACTATTGGGCTGCCATCACTCATCACTCATCATCCGTTGCCGCTCCTCCTTCTGTCTTCGTGCCTCCACTGTGTCACTTCCGTCATGCCCTCATCACTCTGCCGTAGCGCCCTCAACTTTGCAGTGCCCTTGCCGACTGGCACTGCGCCCACTTAGTGTTGAGGCTCACATTCTGGACCTTTTGCTACAAGTCCATGTCCTGGTTGCTGTGATCCTTGACCTCTTGCCTTCAGTCCTCGAGCATTCGTGACGTCAGCACCTTGTCAGCCCTCTGCAGTTTCGCCGACACTTCCGCCTCAACCTCATCTGTACATTTGAGGCCTCCTCGGAGCATTCCATCTTCCCAACATGGTTTCAGAGCAGAGCAAAAGATTTTGAGAAAAATCTACTCCTCCATCCGCTGCCTACAGCTCCTCACGCTCGAACCGCCCCGCCACGCCGTGTAGTTGATCAGCAACAACCGCAGCGCCATCACTTGCCCTCTCTTGCTGGTACGAGGTGGACGACGCCGTGTATGGACACAGCATCCAAAACCTTTGCAGTAGCAGCATCATCACCTTTCACAGCCTTCGCAAAAGTAGCATTATTGCACGGCAGCATCATCGCAGACATCAACGAATCGCGCCATTGATCGTCCGCCAGCTATTACCCCCGTAGCAGCAACAGCAGCACTTCAAGCCACCCTCTCGCTATTGCCAAGCCCTGCTTGGCAGCCTAAGCAGTTAAGGAGCAGCAGGCAAGACAACAGCAGTATCCCACTACCCGCCATCTCCGCAGTAGCAGAAGACCTGACAAGCAACAACGTAACCAGCATGCCCCACTGTCCCATCTCAGTTCATCATGATTCCCATCGTCATCGAGGTCGGCTGCCTTACTACAACAACTATCCGGGTCCTCCAACGACCAACACCTCAAACATCCATCTTGTCATCCTCTTCGGCAACAATTCGCCCAACGACTTCAACTACAGCAGCCTCAATCCCTGCCTTCACTACCAAGGATAGGGCATCTCTTCCCCATAAATACCTCCAAGATGAAGCCATCATCAGCTTTGTGTACAACAAAGATACACGCTTCCGTACAGCGCACCTTCACTCTTTCGCCTGCCAATGTGCACTCTGCATTCCTTCTGCCTCTTACTCCAAACCACCAGCTTCAAAACCCACTAACCTCCATCGCACCTCACCACCAAGCTTCACAACCTGGACTGAAGTTGCAACTTCTGACGTCTCAACTCCGTCACCATAAGGCACTCCTGACAAAGCCTAACTATGTGCTACCAGTCTTTGACTGGACGACTCTTTTCACAAAGGATGAGGTCAATGCTTTTACGATCGCTTTCTACGGTAAAGCACTACTGACAGAGGACAATCCAGCAACAGCCTCTCCCATCTCATCCATCAAACACGTCAGCAATCCTTCTCCACTCTTGTCGAACACGACAACCTCTACAGCTTACCTTCCACCACACAAGAGACGTGCGAAATCAATAGCGGAACAAATCAGAGCACCATCCATCCTTTATGGTCTCTCCAGCACATCATCCAGCTCAACCTCTTCTCCCATAGCAACAACTCAAGAATACTCGCAGGTCACTCACACCGCAGCCAAGAAGGATACTGACTCCCCGACGGACATCACTCTGACACGGTACATCCCACCTCACCGCATAAAAAACCTGGCACTTCAGTCACCCAATACCTGAGAACAGCTTCACCTGCCCCTGCCATCGCAACAATACAAAATCAAACAACGCCAAGATGCCTCTGAGAAAAAGGAGAAGCAGGCACCTGAAACGCTCACACCCCAACACGACCCACTATGCACCGTTGCCAACCTCATCATCCCTCTAAGCCATGAGCTGGTGCTCGGACGAACAGCTCTGTGGATTGCAATACCAACTCTCACACCAGGGGTCACAGACATCACCAGTATCAAGAGTACCACAGACTTCTTCCTCCTGCCCTCACCCCTGAGAGACGCACCAACGCCAGCACAACCACAACACATGGTCAAGGACTGGCCTCTCGACCTGTTAAAGGAAGAAAACTCTGACGAAGACTCATCCTCTCTTCTATTGCCACAAGGCCTCATCCATGCACAGATTGTACCACTGAGGGGGGCTGTTGGAGAAAACGTTCAGTGGTACACAAGACACAGGGGAGGGTGTCAAGTAAGGAAAACCCTTACTAGGAACACCTATGGGCCAGCAGTATTGTTACCAGAGCACCCTTTCTAGATATGATCTACCCTACTCAGTACGTGGAGGGCAAAAGATGAAACACCCCTCGGTCCCACTTCCGAGACAGCTCAACTCCCACACAAGACTTGGCCCCGTGATTGGTTCCGTGCATTGGACGGTCAGCCCATGTCATCAAACGGCCAATGCGAGACCGGCACAACTGACGACAGCAACGGTACCTAGACGATCCCGCGCCTCCATCTTCGCACGATGACAAGTGCGCTTCGGTCCGCACCGACCACTTGCGCACAAAGACAACTTATCAGCCAAGGCGCTTGTGTAAGACCATCACCAACAGCAGAAGCACTATGGCTGAGACGACTGGTCACCTTACGTCCACCCTAGCTTAGCACTCTAGATCAAAGAAGTCTAGTACTTAGGTAGACTTCTTGTGCTCCTTGTATTTTCCCTCTGTTCTCATACTATCTATCAATCATCAATTCTGTGCAAGTAATTCAGCTTTAATCTGCTACCCGCCTCCGTGCTGTGGTACCTCGCATTGCTTTTGCTGCCCGCCTACGTGCTGTAGCACACTTCGTCCTTTCGCTTCTTGCATCGTGCCATACTCCAAACATCACTCTTGGGTTGCCATCACTCATCACTCATCCTCCATTGCCGCTCCTCATTCTGTCGTCGCGCCTCCACCGTGTCACTTCCGTCACACCCTCGTCCCTCTACCGTAGCGCCCTCAACTTTGCAGTGCCCTTGCCAACTAGCACTACGCCCACATAGTGTTGAGGCTCACATTCTGGAGCTTTGGCTACAAGTCCATGTCCTGGTTGCTATGATCCTTGACCTCTTCCCTTCAGTCCTTGAGCATTCGTGACGTCAGTACCTCGTCACCCTTTCTGCAGCTTTTCCGGCACTTTCACCTCAGCCTCATATGCACATCCGAGACCTCCTCGGAGCATTCCATGTTACTAACAGTTCGCACCACTCCGCAACCAGTTCGCACCACTCCTCAACCAGCTCGCACCACTCCGCAACCAGTTCGCACTACTCCGCAACCAGTTCCCACCACTCCGAAACCAGTTTGCACCACTCCGCAACTAGTTTGCACCAATCCGAAACCAGTTCCCACCACTTCGCAGCCAGTTCGCACCACTCCGCAACCAGTTTGCACCAATCCGCAACTAGTTCACACCACTCCGCAACCAGCTCGCACCACTCCGTATCCAGTTCGCACCAATCCGCAACAAGTTCGCACCACTACGCAACCGGTTTGCATCACTTCGTAGCCAGTTCGCACCACTCCGTACCCAGTTCGCACCACTCCGCGACCAGCTCGCACCACTCCCCAACCAGTTCGCACCACTCCGCAACTAGTTCGCACCACTCCCCAACCCGTTCGCACCACTCCGCAGCCAGTTCATACCACTCCGCAACAAGTTCGCACCACTTTGCAACCAGTTCATACCACTCCGCAACCAGTTTGCACCACTCCACAGCCAGTTCGCACCACTCCGCAACCAGTTGCACAACTCCGCAACCAGTTCACACCACTTTGCAACCAGTTCGCACCACTCGGCAACCGGTTCGCACCACTCCGTAACCAGATCACACCACTCCGCAGCCTGTTTGCACCCCTCCGCAACCCGTTCGCACCACTCTGCAGGCCATTCGCACCACTCCGCAACCAGATTGCACCACTCCGCAACCAGTGCGCACCACTCCGCAACCAGTTCCCACCCCTCTGCAACCCGTTCGCACCACTCCGCAGCCAGTTCATACCACTCCGCAACCAGTTTGCACCGTTCCGCAACCAGTTTGCACCACTCTGCACCCAGCTTGCACCACTCTACAACAAGTTCGCACCACTCTAAAACCTGTTGGCACCACCCCGCAACCAGTTCACTCCACTCTTCAGTCGGTTTGCACCACTCCGCAACCCGTTTGCACCACCTCGCAACCAGTTCACTCCACTCTTCAGTCGGTTTGCACCACTCCGCAACCCGTTTGCACCACCTCGCAACCAGTTCACTCCACTCTTCAGTCGGTTTGCACCACTCCGCAACCCGTTTGCACCACCTCGCAACCAGTTCACTCCACTCTTCAGTCGGTTTGCACCACTCCGCAACCCGTTTGCACCACCTCGCAACCAGTTCACTCCACTCTTCAGTCGGTTTGCACCACTCCGCAACCCGTTTGCACCACCTCGCAACCAGTTCACTCCACTCTTCAGTCGGTTTGCACCACTCCGCAACCCGTTTGCACCACCTCGCAACCAGTTCACTCCACTCTTCAGTCGGTTTGCACCACTCCGCAACCCGTTTGCACCACCTCGCAACCAGTTCACTCCACTCTTCAGTCGGTTTGCACCACTCCGCAACCCGTTTGCACCACCTCGCAACCAGTTCACTCCACTCTTCAGTCGGTTTGCACCACTCCGCAACCCGTTTGCACCACCCTGCGACCAGTTCGCACCACTCCGCAACCAGGTCCCACCACTCCGCAACCAGTTCGCACCACTCTGCAACCAGTTTGCACCACTCAGCAACCAGTTCGCACCACTCCACAACCCGTTCGCACCACTCTGCAACCAGTTCGCACCACTCCACAGCCAGTTTGCACCACTCTGCAACCAGTTCGCACCATTGCGCAGCCAGTTCGCACCACTCCGCAACCAGTTTGCACCGTTCCGCAACCAGTTTGCACCACACCGCAGCCAGTTTGTACCACTTCCGCAACCAGTCTTCACAACTCCGCAACCTGTATGAACCACACAGCAACCAGTTTGCACCACTCCGCAACCAGTTTGCACCACTCCGCAACCTCTTCGCACCACTCCGCAACCAGTACACACCACTCAGCAACCAGCTTGTACCGCTCCGCAACCAGTTTGCACCACTCCACAACCAGTTTGAACCACTCTGCAACCAGTTCGCACCACTCGGCAACCATTTTGCACCACTCTACAATGAGTTCGCACCACTCCGCAACCAGTTCGCACCACTCCGCAACTAGTTCGCACCACTCCACAACCAGTTTGCACAATTCCGCAGCCGGTTTGCACCGCTCCGCAACCAGTTCACACCACTCCGCAGCCAGTTCGCACCAGTCCGCAACCAGTTCGCACCACTCCGCAACCAGATCGCAACATTCCGCAACCAGTTCGCACCACTCCGCAACCAGTTCGCATCACTCCGCAACCAGTTTCCACCACTTCGCAACCAGGTCGCACCAGTCCGCAACCAGTTCGCACCACTCCGCAACCAGATCGCACCATTCCGCAACCAGTTCGTACCACTCCGGAACCAGTTCACACCACTCCGCAACCAGTTCGCACCACTCCGCAGCCAGTTCGCACCAGTCCGCAACCAGTTCGCACCACTCCGCAACCAGATCGCACCATTCCGCAACCAGTTCGTACCACTCCGGAACCAGTTCACACCACTCCGCAACCAGTTCGCACCACTCCGCAGCCAGTTCGCACCAGTCCGCAACCAGTTCGCACCACTCCGCAACCAGATCGCACCATTCCGCAACCAGTTCGTACCACTCCGGAACCAGTTCACACCACTCCGCAACCAGTTCGCACCACTCCGCAGCCAGTTCGCACCAGTCCGCAACCAGTTCGCACCACTCCGCAACCAGATCGCACCATTCCGCAACCAGTTCGTACCACTCCGGAACCAGTTCACACCACTCCGCAACCAGTTCGCACCACTCCGCAGCCAGTTCGCACCAGTCCGCAACCAGTTCGCACCACTCCGCAACCAGATCGCACCATTCCGCAACCAGTTCGTACCACTCCGGAACCAGTTCACACCACTCCGCAACCAGTTCGCACCACTCCGCAGCCAGTTCGCACCAGTCCGCAACCAGTTCGCACCACTCCGCAACCAGATCGCACCATTCCGCAACCAGTTCGTACCACTCCGGAACCAGTTCACACCACTCCGCAACCAGTTCGCACCACTCCGCAGCCAGTTCGCACCAGTCCGCAACCAGTTCGCACCACTCCGCAACCAGATCGCACCATTCCGCAACCAGTTCGTACCACTCCGGAACCAGTTCACACCACTCCGCAACCAGTTCGCACCACTCCGCAGCCAGTTCGCACCAGTCCGCAACCAGTTCGCACCACTCCGCAACCAGATCGCACCATTCCGCAACCAGTTCGTACCACTCCGGAACCAGTTCACACCACTCCGCAACCAGTTCGCACCACTCCGCAGCCAGTTCGCACCAGTCCGCAACCAGTTCGCACCACTCCGCAACCAGATCGCACCATTCCGCAACCAGTTCGTACCACTCCGGAACCAGTTCACACCACTCCGCAACCAGTTCGCACCACTCCGCAGCCAGTTCGCACCAGTCCGCAACCAGTTCGCACCACTCCGCAACCAGATCGCACCATTCCGCAACCAGTTCGTACCACTCCGGAACCAGTTCACACCACTCCGCAACCAGTTCGCACCACTCCGCAGCCAGTTCGCACCAGTCCGCAACCAGTTCGCACCACTCCGCAACCAGATCGCACCATTCCGCAACCAGTTCGTACCACTCCGGAACCAGTTCACACCACTCCGCAACCAGTTCGCACCACTCCGCAGCCAGTTCGCACCAGTCCGCAACCAGTTCGCACCACTCCGCAACCAGATCGCACCATTCCGCAACCAGTTCGTACCACTCCGGAACCAGTTCACACCACTCCGCAACCAGTTCGCACCACTCCGCAGCCAGTTCGCACCAGTCCGCAACCAGTTCGCACCACTCCGCAACCAGATCGCACCATTCCGCAACCAGTTCGTACCACTCCGGAACCAGTTCACACCACTCCGCAACCAGTTCGCACCACTCCGCAGCCAGTTCGCACCAGTCCGCAACCAGTTCGCACCACTCCGCAACCAGATCGCACCATTCCGCAACCAGTTCGTACCACTCCGGAACCAGTTCACACCACTCCGCAACCAGTTCGCACCACTCCGCAGCCAGTTCGCACCAGTCCGCAACCAGTTCGCACCACTCCGCAACCAGATCGCACCATTCCGCAACCAGTTCGTACCACTCCGGAACCAGTTCACACCACTCCGCAACCAGTTCGCACCACTCCGCAGCCAGTTCGCACCAGTCCGCAACCAGTTCGCACCACTCCGCAACCAGATCGCACCATTCCGCAACCAGTTCGTACCACTCCGGAACCAGTTCACACCACTCCGCAACCAGTTCGCACCACTCCGCAGCCAGTTCGCACCAGTCCGCAACCAGTTCGCACCACTCCGCAACCAGATCGCACCATTCCGCAACCAGTTCGTACCACTCCGGAACCAGTTCACACCACTCCGCAACCAGTTCGCACCACTCCGCAGCCAGTTCGCACCAGTCCGCAACCAGTTCGCACCACTCCGCAACCAGATCGCACCATTCCGCAACCAGTTCGTACCACTCCGGAACCAGTTCACACCACTCCGCAACCAGTTCGCACCACTCCGCAGCCAGTTCGCACCAGTCCGCAACCAGTTCGCACCACTCCGCAACCAGATCGCACCATTCCGCAACCAGTTCGTACCACTCCGGAACCAGTTCACACCACTCCGCAACCAGTTCGCACCACTCCGCAGCCAGTTCGCACCAGTCCGCAACCAGTTCGCACCACTCCGCAACCAGATCGCACCATTCCGCAACCAGTTCGTACCACTCCGGAACCAGTTCACACCACTCCGCAACCAGTTCGCACCACTCCGCAGCCAGTTCGCACCAGTCCGCAACCAGTTCGCACCACTCCGCAACCAGATCGCACCATTCCGCAACCAGTTCGTACCACTCCGGAACCAGTTCACACCACTCCGCAACCAGTTCGCACCACTCCGCAGCCAGTTCGCACCAGTCCGCAACCAGTTCGCACCACTCCGCAACCAGATCGCACCATTCCGCAACCAGTTCGTACCACTCCGGAACCAGTTCACACCACTCCGCAACCAGTTCGCACCACTCCGCAGCCAGTTCGCACCAGTCCGCAACCAGTTCGCACCACTCCGCAACCAGATCGCACCATTCCGCAACCAGTTCGTACCACTCCGGAACCAGTTCACACCACTCCGCAACCAGTTCGCACCACTCCGCAGCCAGTTCGCACCAGTCCGCAACCAGTTCGCACCACTCCGCAACCAGATCGCACCATTCCGCAACCAGTTCGTACCACTCCGGAACCAGTTCACACCACTCCGCAACCAGTTCGCACCACTCCGCAGCCAGTTCGCACCAGTCCGCAACCAGTTCGCACCACTCCGCAACCAGATCGCACCATTCCGCAACCAGTTCGTACCACTCCGGAACCAGTTCACACCACTCCGCAACCAGTTCGCACCACTCCGCAGCCAGTTCGCACCAGTCCGCAACCAGTTCGCACCACTCCGCAACCAGATCGCACCATTCCGCAACCAGTTCGTACCACTCCGGAACCAGTTCACACCACTCCGCAACCAGTTCGCACCACTCCGCAGCCAGTTCGCACCAGTCCGCAACCAGTTCGCACCACTCCGCAACCAGTTCACACCATTCCGCAACCGGTTAGCACCACACCGCAACCAGGTCCCACCACTCCGCAACCAGTTCGCACCACTCTCCAACCAGTTTGCACCACTCAGCAACCAGTTCGCACCACTCCACAACCCGTTCGCACCACTCTACAACCAGTTTGCACCACTCCACAGCCAGTTTGCACCACTCTGCAACCAGTTCGCACCATTGCGCAGCCAGTTCGCACCACTCCGCAACCAGTTTGCACCGTTCTGCAACCAGTTTGCACCACACCGCAGCCAGTTTGTACCACTTCCCCAACCAGTCTGCACAACTCCGCAACCTGTATGAACCACACAGCAACCAGTTTGCACCACTCTGCAACCAGTTTGCACCACTCCGCAACCTCTTTGCACCACTCCGCAACCAGTACACACCACTCAGCAACCAGCTTGTACCGCTCCGCAACCAGTTTGCACCACTCCACAACCAGTTTGAACCACTCTCCAACCAGTTCGCACCACTCGGCAACCAGTTTGCACCACTCTACAATGAGTTTGCACCACTCCGCAACCAGTGCGCACCACTCCGCAACTAGTTCGCACCACTCCACAACCAGTTCGCACAATTCCGCAGCCGGTTTGCACCGCTCCGCAACCAGTTCACACCACTCCGCAGCCAGTTCGCACCAGTCCGCAACCAGTTCGCACCACTCCGCAACCAGATCGCAACATTCCGCAACCAGTTCGTACCACTCCGCAACCAGTTCGCACCACTCCGCAACCGGTTTGCACCGCTCCGCAACCAGTTCACACCACTCCGCAGCCAGTTCGCACCAGTCCGCAACCAGTTCGCACCACTCCGCAACCAGATCGCACCATTCCGCAACCAGTTCGTACCACTCCGCAACCAGTTCGCACCACTCCGCAACCGGTTTGCACCGCTCCGCAACCAGTTCACACCACTCCGCAGCCAGTTCGCACCAGTCCGCAACCAGTTCGCACCACTCCGCAACCAGATCGCACCATTCCGCAACCAGTTCGTACCACTCCGCAACCAGTTCGCACCACTCCGCAACCGGTTTGCACCGCTCCGCAACCAGTTCACACCACTCCGCAGCCAGTTCGCACCAGTCCGCAACCAGTTCGCACCACTCCGCAACCAGATCGCACCATTCCGCAACCAGTTCGTACCACTCCGCAACCAGTTCGCACCACTCCGCAACCGGTTTGCACCGCTCCGCAACCAGTTCACACCACTCCGCAGCCAGTTCGCACCAGTCCGCAACCAGTTCGCACCACTCCGCAACCAGATCGCACCATTCCGCAACCAGTTCGTACCACTCCGCAACCAGTTCGCACCACTCCGCAACCGGTTTGCACCGCTCCGCAACCAGTTCACACCACTCCGCAGCCAGTTCGCACCAGTCCGCAACCAGTTCGCACCACTCCGCAACCAGATCGCACCATTCCGCAACCAGTTCGTACCACTCCGCAACCAGTTCGCACCACTCCGCAACCGGTTTGCACCGCTCCGCAACCAGTTCACACCACTCCGCAGCCAGTTCGCACCAGTCCGCAACCAGTTCGCACCACTCCGCAACCAGATCGCACCATTCCGCAACCAGTTCGTACCACTCCGCAACCAGTTCGCACCACTCCGCAACCGGTTTGCACCGCTCCGCAACCAGTTCACACCACTCCGCAGCCAGTTCGCACCAGTCCGCAACCAGTTCGCACCACTCCGCAACCAGATCGCACCATTCCGCAACCAGTTCGTACCACTCCGCAACCAGTTCGCACCACTCCGCAACCGGTTTGCACCGCTCCGCAACCAGTTCACACCACTCCGCAGCCAGTTCGCACCAGTCCGCAACCAGTTCGCACCACTCCGCAACCAGATCGCACCACTCCACAACCAGTTCGCACCACTCCGCAACCCGTTCGCACCACTCCGCAACCACTTTGCACCACTCCGCGGCCAGTTCGCACCACTCCGCAACCAGTTGGCACCACTCAGCGACCAGTTCGCACCACTCTGCAACCAGTTCGCACAACTCAGCAACCAGTTTGCACCATTCCGCAACCAGTTCGTACCACTCCGCAACCAGTTCGTACCACTCCACAGCCAGTTCGCACCACTCCGCAACCAGTTCGCACCACTCCGCAGCCAGTTCGCAACACACCGCAACCAGTTTGCACTACTCCGCAGCAAGTTCATACCACTTCCGCAACCAGTTCGCACGACTCCACAACCAGAACGAACCACTCCGCAACCGGTTCGCACCACTCTGGAACCAGTTTGCGCCACTCCACAACCAATTTGCACCTCTCCCCAACCAGTTCGTACCACTCCGCAACCAGCTCGTACCGCTCCGGAACCAGTTCGCACCACTCCGCAACCAGTTTGAACCACTCCGGAACCAATTTGCACCACTTGGCAACCAGTGCGCACCACTCTGCAACGAGTTCGCACCACTCCGCAACCAGTTCGCACAACTCCACAACCAGTTTGCACGACTTCGCAACCAGTTCGCACCACTCCGCAACCAGTTCGCACCACTCTGCAACAAGTTCGCACCATTCCACAACCGATTTGCACCGCTCCGCAGCGAGTTCACACCACTCCGCAACCAGGTCGCACCACTCCGCAAACTGTTCGCACCACTCTGCAACCAGTTTGCAACACTCCGCAACCAGTTCGTACATATCCGCAGCCAGTTCGCACCATTCCGCAACCAGTTCGCACCACTCCGCAACCAGTTTGCACCACCTTGCAACCAGTTCGCACCATTCCGCAACCAGTTCGCACCACTCCGCAACCAGTTTGCAACACTCCGCAACCAGTTCGCACCACTCCGCAACCAGTTCGCACCACTCCGCAACCAGTTTGCACCACCTTGCAACCAGTTCACACCAGTCGGCAACCAGTTTGCACCACTCCGTAACTTGTTTGTACCACTCCGCAACCATTTCGCACCACTCCACAACTGTTTTGCACCACTCGGCAAACGGTTCGCACGAATCTGCAACCAGTTCGCACCACTCCGCAACCAGTTTGCACCACTCTGCAGCTAGTTCACACCACTCCGCAACCAGTTCGCACCACTCCGCAACCAGTTCGCACCACTCTTCAGCCAGTTTGCACCACCTTGCAACCAGTTCATACCTCTCCCCAACCAGTTCGCACCACTCCCCAACCAGTTTGCACCACTCCGCAACCAGTTTGCACCACGCCGCCACCAGTTCGCACCACTCCACAACCGGTTCGCATCACTCCGCAACCAGATCGCACCACTTTGCAACCAGTTCGCACCACTGCGCAACCAGTTTGCACCACGCCGCCACCAGTTCGCACCGCTCCGCAACGAGTTCACACCACTCCGCAACCAGGTCGCACCACTCCGCAACCGGTTCGCACTACTCCGAAACCAGTTCAGACCACTCCGCAACCAGATCGCACCACTTTGCAACCAGTTCGCACCACTGCGCAACCAGTTTGCACCACGCCGCCACCAGTTCGCACCGCTCCGCAACGAGTTCACACCACTCCGCAACCAGGTCGCACCACTCCGCAACCGGTTCGCACTACTCCGAAACCAGTTCAGACCACTCCGCAACCAGATCGCACCACTTTGCAACCAGTTCGCACCACTGCGCAACCAGTTTGCACCACGCCGCCACCAGTTCGCACCGCTCCGCAACGAGTTCACACCACTCCGCAACCAGGTCGCACCACTCCGCAACCGGTTCGCACTACTCCGAAACCAGTTCAGACCACTCCGCAACCAGATCGCACCACTTTGCAACCAGTTCGCACCACTGCGCAACCAGTTTGCACCACGCCGCCACCAGTTCGCACCGCTCCGCAACGAGTTCACACCACTCCGCAACCAGGTCGCACCACTCCGCAACCGGTTCGCACTACTCCGAAACCAGTTCAGACCACTCCGCAACCAGATCGCACCACTTTGCAACCAGTTCGCACCACTGCGCAACCAGTTTGCACCACGCCGCCACCAGTTCGCACCGCTCCGCAACGAGTTCACACCACTCCGCAACCAGGTCGCACCACTCCGCAACCGGTTCGCACTACTCCGAAACCAGTTCAGACCACTCCGCAACCAGTTCGCACCACTCCGCAACCAGTTCGCACCCCTTCGCAACCCGTTCGCACCACTCCGCAACCCGTTCGCACCAGTCCGCAACCACTTCCCACCACTCCGCGACCAGTTTGCACCACTCCGCAACCAGTTGGCACCACTCAGCGACCAGTTCGCACCACTCTGCAACCAGTTCCCACCACTTCGCATCCAGTTTGCACCACTCTGTAACCAGTTCCCACAACTTCGCATCAAGTTCGCACCATTCCGCAACCAGTTCGTACCAATCCACAGCCAGTTCGCACCACACCGCAACAAGTTTGCACCACTCCGCAGCCAGTTCGCACCACTCCGCAACCAGTTCGCAACGTTCCGCACCCAGTTCGCACCACTCTGCAGCAAGTTCGTAGCACTTCCGCAACCAGTTCGCACAAATCCGCAACCAGTACGAACCACTCCACAACCAGTTCGCACCACTCTGCAACCAGTTTGCACCACTCCCCAACCAGTTCGCACCACTCTGCAACCAGTTCGTGCCACTCCGCAACCAGTTCGCAGCACTCCGCAACCAGTTTGCAACACTCCGCAACCAGTGTTTATGACCACTGTGTTTCTGACCACTGTGTTTCTCACCAATGTGTTTCTGACCAGTGTGTTTCTGACAAGTGTGTTTCTGACCACTGTATTTCTGACCAGTGTGTTTGTGACCAGTGTGTTTCTGACCAGTGTGTGTTTGACGAGTTTGTTTCTGACCACTGTGTACCTGACCCCTATTTTTCTGACCAGAGTGTTTCTGACTAGTGTGTTTCTGACCACTCTGTTTCTGACCAGTGTGTTTCTGACCAGTGTGTTTTTCACCACTGTGTATCTGACCAGAGTGTTTCTGACCTCTATGTCTCTGACCACGATGGTCCTGACCAGCGTGTTTCAGACCGTTGTGGGTCTGACCACAGTGTTTCTGACCAGTGTGTTTATGACCAGTGTCTTTCTCACCGCTGTGTTTCTGACCAGTGTATTTCTGATCCCTGTGTTTGTGACCACTGTGTTTCTGATCACTGAGATTCTGACCACTGTGTTTCTGACCACTGTGTTTCTGACCACTGTGTTTTTGACCATAGTGTTTCTGACCATTGTGTTTCTTACCACTGTGCTACTGACCCATGTGTTTCTGACCACTGTGTTTCTGACCACTGTACTTGTGACCACTGGGTTTCTGACCACTGGGTTTCTGACCATTGTGTTTCTGACCACTGTGTTTCTGACCACTGTGTTTCTGGCCAGTGTGTTTCTGTCCAGTTTGATTCCGACCACTGTGTTTCTGATCGGTGTGTTTATGACCACTGTGTTTCAGACCAGGGAGTTCCCGACCACTGTGTTTCTGACCACTTAGTTTCTGACCATTGTGTTTCTGACCACAGTGTTTCTGACCAGTGTGTTTCTGACCACTGTGTTTTTTAGCACTGTGTTTCTGACCAGTGTGTTTCTGACCAGTGTGTTTCTGACAAGTGTGTTTCTGACCACTGTGTTTCTGACCAGTGTGTTTCTTACCAGTGTGTTTCTGACCAATGTGGTTATGACCAGTGTGTTTCTGACCACTGTGTTGCTCACCACTGTGTTTCTGACCAGTATGTTTCTGACCAGTGTGTTTCTGACCACTGTGTTTCTGACCAGTGCGTTTCTGACCAGTGTGTTTGTGACCACTGTTTTTATGACCACTGAGTTTCTGACCACTATGTTTCGGACCACTGTGTTTCTGACCACTGTGTTTCTGGCCACTGTCTTTCCGAACATAGTGTTTCTGACAACTGTGTTTCTGACCACTGTGTTTCTGACCACTGTGCCTGTGACCACTGGGTTTCTGACCAGTGTGTTTCTGACCACTGTGTTTATGACCACTGTGTTTCTGACCAGTGTGTTTCTGACCAGTGTGCTTCTGACCAGTGTGTTTCTGACCTGTGTGTTCGTGGCCACTGTGTTTCTGATCAGTGTGTTTATGACCATTGTGTTTCGGACCACTGTGTTTCTGACCTGTGTGTTCGTGGCCACTGTGTTTCTGATCAGTGTGTTTCTCACCACTGTGTTTATGGCCACTGTGTTTCTGACCACTGTGTTTCTGACCAGTGTGTTTCTGACCAGTGTGCTTCTGACCAGTGTGTTTCTGACCTGTGTGTTCGTGGCCACTGTGTTTCTGATCAGTGTGTTTATGACCATTGTGTTTCGGACCACTGTGTTTGTGACCACTGTCTTTCTGACCACTGCGTTTCTGACCACTGTGTTCCTGATCAGTGTGTTTCTCACCACTATGTTTATAGCCAATGTGTTTCTGACCACTGTGTTTCTGACCAGTGTGTTTCTGACCACTATGTTTCTGACCAGTGTGTTTCTGACCACTGTGTTTTTTACCACTGTGTTTTTTACCACTGTGTTTCTGACCACTGTGTTTCTGACCACTGTATATCTGACCAATGTGTTTCTGACAACTGTGTTTCTGCCGAGTTTGTTTCTGACCAGTGTGTTTCTGACCACAGTGTTTCTAACCACTGTGTTTCTGACCATCCTGTTTCTGACCAGTGTGTTTTTGACCACTGTGTATCTGACCAGTGTGTTTCTGACCACTGTGTTTCCGACCCGTGTGGTTCTGACCAGTGTGTTTCTGACCACTGTGTTTATGACCAGTGTGTTTCTGACCAGTGTGTTTCTGACCATTGTGTTTGTGGCCACTGTGTTTCTGATTAGTGAGTTTATGACCACTGTGTTTCGGACCACTGTGTTTCTGACCACTGGGTTTCTGACCACTGTGTTCCTGACCAGTGTGTTTCTGACCACTTTTTTTATGACCAATAGGTTTCTGACCAGTGTGTTTCTGACCACTGTGTTTCTGAACAGTGTGTTTATCACCACTGTGTTTCTGACCAGTGTGTTCCTGACCACTGTGTTGTGACCGCTGTGTTTCTGACCACTGAGTTTCTGACCACTGTGTTTCTGACCACTGTGTTTCTGACCACTGTGTTTCTGACCACTGTGTTTCTGAACATAGTGTTTCTGACAACTGTGTTTATGACCACTGTGTTTTTGACCACTGTGTTTCTGACCACTGTGTTTCCAACCATTGTGTTTGTAACCACTGGGTTTCTGAGCACTGTGTTTCTGACCACTGTGTTTATGACCACTCTGTTTCTGACCAGTGTGTTTCTGACCAGTGTGTTTCTGACCAGTGTGTTCCTGGCCACTGTGTTTCTGATCAGTGTCTTTATGACCATTGTGTTTCGGACCACTGTGTTTCTGACCACTGTGTTTCTGACCACTGTGTTTCTGACCACTGTGCTCCTGACCAGTGTCTTTCTGACCACTGTGTTTGTGACCAATGTGTTTCTGACCACTGTGTTTCTGACCAGTGTGTTTTTGACCACTGTGTTTCTGACCAGTGTGTTTCTGACAGCTGTGTTTTTGGCCACTGTGTTCCTGACCACCGTGTTTCTGACCACTGTGTTTCTGACCACTGTATATCTGACCAATGTATTTCTGACCACTGTGTTTCTGACCCCTGTGTTTCTGACCAGTGTGTTTCTGACTAGTGTGTTCTGACGAGTGTGTTTTTGACCACTGTGTATCTGACCAGTGTGTTTTTGACCACTGTGTTCCTGACCAGTGTGGTCCTGACCAGTGTGTTTGTGACCACTGTGTTTCTGACCGGTGTGTTTCTGACCAGTGTGTTTCTGACCAGTTTGTTTGTGGCAACTTTGTTTCTGATCAGTGTGTTTATGACCACTGTGTTTCGGACCACTGTGTTTCTGACCACTGTGTTTCTGACCACTGGGTTTCTGACCACTGTGTTCCTGACCAGGGTGTTTCTGACCAGTGTGTTTCTGACCAAAAGGTTTCTGACCAGTGTGTTTCTGACCACTGTGATTCTGACCAGTGTGTTTCTGACCACTGTGTTTCTGACCAGTGTGTTTCTGACCACTGAGTTTGTGACCACTGTGTTTCTGACCACTGAGTTTCTGACCACTGTGTTTCTGACCACTGTGTTTCTGACCACTATGTTTATGACCACTATGTTCATGACCACTGTGTTTCTGACCAGTGTGTTCATGACCAGTGTGTTTCTAACCAGTGTGTTCCTGGCCACTGTGTTTCTGATCAGTGTGTTCATGACCATTGTATTTCGGACCACTGTGTTTCTGACCACTGTGTTTCTGACCAGTGTGGTTCTGACCACTGTGTTTCTGACCAGTGTGTTTCTGACCACTGAGTTTGTGACCACTGTGTTTCTGACCACTGAGTTTCTGACCACTGTGTTTCTGACCACTGTGTTTCTGACCACTATGTTTATGACCACTATGTTCATGACCACTGTGTTTCTGACCAGTGTGTTCATGACCAGTGTGTTTCTAACCAGTGTGTTCCTGGCCACTGTGTTTCTGATCAGTGTGTTCATGACCATTGTATTTCGGACCAATGTGTTTCTGACCACTGTGTTTCTGACCACTGTGTTTCTGACCAGTGTGGTTCTGACCACTGTGTTTCTGACCAGTGTGTTTCTGACCAATGTATTTCTGACCACTGTGTATTCTGCCATTGTGTTTCTGACCACTGTGTTTCTCACTACTGTGTTTCTGACCACTGTATATCTGACCACTGTGTTTCTGACCACTGTGTTTCTGACCCCTTTGTTTCTGACCAGTGTGTTTCTGACTAGTGTGTTTCTGACCACTGTGTTTCTGACCAGTGTGTTTCTGACCACTGTGTTTCTGACCAGTGTGGTTCTGACCAGTGTGTTCTGACCACTGTGTTTCTAACCAGCGTGTTTCTGACCAGTGTGTTTCTGACCAGTGTGTTTGTGGCCACTGTGTTTCTGATCAGTGTGTTCCTGACCAGTGTGTTTCCGACTAGTGTGTTTCTGACCACTGCGTTTCTAACCAGTATGTTTCTGACCAGTGTGTTTTGGACCACTGTGTATCTGACCAGTGTGTTCCGGAACACTGTGTTTCTGACCACTGTGTTTTTGACCACTGGGTTTCTGACCACTGTGTTCCTGACCAGTGTGTTTCTGACCACTCTGTTTATGACAAATAGGTTTCTGACCAGTGTCTTTCTGACCACTGTGTTTCTGACCAGTGTGTTTCTGACCACCTTGTTTCTGACCAGTGTGTTTCTGACCAGTGTGTTTCTGACCACTGTGTTTTTCACCATTGTGTTTGTGACCACTGTGTTTCTGACCATAGTGTTTCTAACCACTGTATTCCTGACCAATGTGTTTATGACCACCGTATTTCTGCCCAGTATGTTTCTGACCAGTGTGTTTCTGACCACTGTGTTCGACTAGTGTGTTTCTGACCAGTGTGTGTCTGACGAGTGTGTTTTTGACCATTGTGTTTCTGTCCACTGTGTTTCTGACCACTGTGTTTTTGACAGCGTGTTTCCGACCAATTTGTTTATGACCACTGTGTTTCTGACCACTGTGTTTCTGACCACTGTGTTTCTGACCACTTTATATCTGACCAATGTGTTTCTGACCACTGTGTTTCTGACCCCTGTGTTTCTGAACAGTGTGTTTCTGACTAGTGTGTTCTGACTAGTGTGTTTTTGACCACTGAGTATTTGACCAGTGTGTTTCTGACCACTGTGTTTCTGACCAGTGTGGGTCTGACCAGTGTGTTTCTGACCAGTGTGTTCCTGGCCACTGTGTTTCTGATCACTGTGTTTATGACCATTGTGTTTGTGGCAACAATGTTTCTGATCAGTGTGTTTATGACCACTGTGTTTTGGACCACTGTGTTTCTGACCACTTTGTTTCTGACCACTGGGTTTCTGACCACTGTGCTCCTGACCATTGTGTTTCTGACCAGTGTGTTTCTGACCAATAGGTTTCTGACCAGTGTGTTTCTGACCACAGTGTTTCTGACCAGTGTGTTTGTGACCACTGTGTTTCTGACCAGTGTGCTTCTGACCACTGTGTTTGTGACCACTGTGTTTCTGACCACTGAGTTTCTGACCACTGTGTTTCTGACCACTGTGTTTCTGAACACTATGTTTCTGACCACTGTGTTTTTTAACATTGTCTTTCTGACCACTGTGTTTCTGACCACTGTGTTTCTGACCACTCTGTTTCTGACCACTGTGTTTGTGACCACTGGTTTTCTGACCACTGTGTTTCTGACCACTATGTTTATGACCACTATGTTTCTGACCAGTGTGTTTCTGACTAGTGTGTTTCTGACCACTGTGTTTCTGACCAGTGTGTTTCTGAACAGTGTGATCCTGGCCACTGTGTTTCTGATCAGTGTGTTTATGACCATTGTGTTTCAGACTACTGTGTTTCTGACCACTGTGTTTATGACCACTTTGTTTCTGACCAGTGTGTTTCTGACCAGTGTGTTTCTGACCAGTGTGTTTGTGGCCACTGTGTTTCTGATCAGTGTGTTCCTGACCAGTGTGTTTCTGACTAGTGTGTTTCTGACCACTGAGTTTCTGACCAGTGTGTTTCTGACCAGTGTGTTTGTGGCCACTGTGTTTCTGATCAGTGTGTTCCTGACCAGTGTGTTTCTGACTAGTGTGTTTCTGACCACTGAGTTTCTGACCAGTGTGTTTCTGACCAGTGTGTTTTGGACCACTGTGTATCTGACCAGTGTGTTTCCGACGACTGTGTTTCTGACCACTGTGTTTCTGACCACTGGGTTTCTGACCACTGTGTTCCTGACCAGTGCGTATCTGACCACTATGTTTATGACCAATAGGTTTCTGACCAGTGTCTTTCTGACCACTGTGTTTCTGATCAGTGTGTGTCTGACTACTGTGTTTCTGACCACTGGGTTTCTGACCACTGTGTTCCTGACCAGTGCGTATCTGACCACTATGTTTATGACCAATAGGTTTCTGACCAGTGTCTTTCTGACCACTGTGTTTCTGACCAGTGTGTTTCTGACCACGTTGTTTCTGACCAGTGTGTTTCTGACCAGTGTGTTTTTGACCACTGTGTTTTTTACCATTGTGTTAGTGACCACTGTGTTTCTGACCACTGTGTTTCTGACCACTGTATTTCTGACCAATGTGTTTATGACCACTGTATTTCTGCCCAGTATGTTTCTGACCAGTGTGTTTCTGACCACTGTGGTCGACTAGTGTGTTTCTGACCAGTGTGTGTCTGACGATCGTGTTTCTGACCATTGTGTTTCTGTCCACTGTGTTTCTGACCAGTGTGTTTCTGACCACTGTGGTCGACTAGTGTGTTTCTGACCAGTGTGTGTCTGACGATCGTGTTTCTGACCATTGTGTTTCTGTCCACTGTGTTTCTGACCACTGTGTTTTTTACAATGTGTTTCCGACCAATTTTTTTATGACCACTGTGTTTATGAACACTGTGTTTCTGACCACTGTGTTTCAGACCACTGTGTTTCTGACCACTGTGTTTTTTACAATGTGTTTCCGACCAATTTTTTTATGACCACTGTGTTTATGAACACTGTGTTTCTGACCACTGTGTTTCAGACCACTGTGTTTCTGACCAGGGTGTTTCTGACCATTGTGTTTCTGACCACTGTGTTCTGACCAATGTGTTTCTGACTAGTGTGTTTCTGACAAGTGTGTTTCTGACCAGTGTGTTTCTGACCAGTGTGTTTCTGACCAGTGTGTTTCTGACCACTGTGTTCTGACCAATGTGTTTCTGACTAGTGTGTTTCTGACAAGTGTGTTTCTGACCAGTGTGTTTCTGACCAGTGTGTTTCTGACCAGTGTGTTTCTGACAAGTTGTGTTTTTGTCTAGTGTGTTTCTGACCACTGTGTTTCTGACCACTATGTTTCTGACCAGTGTGTTTTTGAACACTGTGTTTCTGACCAGTGTGTTTCTGATCACTGTGTTTCTGACCACTGTATTCCTGTCCAGTTTGTTTCTGACCAGTGTGTTTCTGACCATTGTCTTTCTAACCAGTGTGTTTCCCACCACTGTGTTTCTGACCGGAGGGTTTCTAACCAGTCTGTTTCTGGCCAGTGTGTTTCTGACCTGTGTGTCTCTGACTACTACGTTTCTGACCACTGTGTTTCTGACCACTGTGTTTCTGACCA